>CM073773.1:22985933-23167771 GCA_037158775.1 Hetaerina titia
TAGAGCTCACCCATGTACCAAGCCCTATACGGCGTGTGAATATTCACACATCAGGGTAGGGGGGCCAGTTCCTTTCCCTGTGCCGGTTATGGTTTCCCAGGAAGATCTGGTACCCGAAAAATCAACTAGCTTGGGTGGAGCTGCAGGTGCCCAAAGTGCCTTGCCCGGGAATCGAACCCGGGACCCTCCGGTCAGCAGTCCAACGCTCTACCCGCTAGACCACCGCGACCCGCATATATATATATATATATATATATATATATATATATATATATATATATATATATATATATATATATATATATATATATATATGTACCCTCCCATGGACTACAACCTTGTCGTGGTGGAAGGGCTTGTGTGTTCCGATGACCCCTAGAGCTGTGCTGGCGGGAGTAATAATAATTACTCCTGGAAGGGTCACCCATGCCAGATAGGTCGAAGGTTAGGAGCCAGACGAAAGGTAGTCCACGCAGCGTCTGTTCCTCAGTGAGGCGGCTGCAATGGCGTCTGACCCCAGTGGGGCGGCCATTAAGTGATGGTGTCACGTTAAAAACACTATTGAGGAAGGCAACGGGAAACCACCTCAATTATGATTCCCAAGAATAGTATGATGGGCACTATAGATAATATGAGTCCTGGCAACTACGGGACTCGGCCCAAGAGGCCGTGTGTCGTGCCCGGCAGCGGGAGAGGCAAGGCTTCCGCGGTCGTCATCCCACGAAACCCTTGCAGGGAAGAAATAACTTCAGCAGGACAGAAGACTCAGAAGAAGGCGAAAGTAGTAAGAATAGGAACCTGGAACGTCAGGACAATGTTGAGGAGAGGCAAATTAGAAAATATTAAGCGAGAGATGGAAAGAGGGAACATAGATGTTTTAGGCCTCTGCGAGGTGAGATGGAAGGATAGCGGGGATTACTGGAGTGACAATTATAGAATAATATACAGCGGCGGGGACGAGAGCCAACGAGGGGTTGCCGTAATTTTAAATAAAGGGGTAGGAAGAAGCGTAGTCAACATAGAGCAAGCGACAGATAGAATTTTACTCGTAGAGATTAAAGCAGAGCCGACGAACTTGGTCATTATTCAGGTATACATGCCACCGAGCAACCACAAGGAGGAAGAAGTCGATAGGATGTATGATGAGTTAGAGGATATCATCGCGAGTGTTCCTGCAGGGAAACATTTGATAATGATGGGGGATTGGAATGCGACGGTAGGCGAAGGAAGAGATGGGTGTGAGGTGGGGGACTATGGGTTAGGCACGAGGAATGAACGCGGAGAGAAAGCAATTGAATTCTGCAGGAGACAGGGGTTAGTCATCACCAACACATGGTTTAGACACCACAAAAGGCGTAGGTATACATGGAAAATGCCAGGTGACTCAGAAAGGTATCAGTTAGATTATATTATGGTTAGGCACAGGTTTAGGAACAGTGTGATAAATTCGCACAGTTTCCCAGGAGCGGACGCGGACTCTGACCACAATTTAGTTGTTATGAAATGTAATGTTCGTTTCAAGAAGATAAGGCAAGGGCGGCGGGTTAAAAAATGGAATTTAGAAGCAGTAAATGAATTAACGAAGAAGGAGTATCAGGAGGCTGTAGAGAAAATGATGGATGACGGTAAAGAACTGAGTGCTATCGAAGAAAAATGGGAATGTATCAAGAAAGGGATATTGGAAGCCGCTAAAGACACTATAGGAACCGTTAACGGGAAAAGGATAAGGAAACCATGGGTAACGGATGAGATGATTGCAAAGATGGACGAGAGAAGAAGATGGAAAAATGTAAACACAGAGTTAGGCAAAATGAGGTACAAAGAGTTAAACAATAAATTGAGAAGGGCCACAAATAAAGCAAAAGAAGAATGGTGGAAAACGCAATGCGAGGATATGGAAAGTCTACAGAAGAAGGGTGAAATTGGTGCTCTATACAGCAAGGTTAAGTTATTATCGGGAAGTAAGAAGGCAAGATCTGTGCTAACAGTTAAAGATAAATGGGGTAAGATAATAGTTGAACCAGGAAAAATCCAAGAGAGATGGAAGGAATATATAGAAACACTGTATGGTAAAGAACTTAGGCCGACAAGGTTAGACATAGAAAAGGAACATGAGGTAGAAGAAGATAGCTTAGGTCCAGGCATACTCGACGATGAAATAGAAAGGGCATTAAAGGAGATGAAAGCAAACAAGGCTGTGGGGGTGGACAATATTCCTGTAGAAATGTTGAAATGGTTAGGGAAAGGTGGGAAGAAGGCCATATATGGACTGATTCGTAGTATCTATGAGGAAGGAATCTGGCCGGAAGATTTTGTGAGATCGGTGTTAGTTCCCATTCCAAAAAAGGCAAAGGCTTCGTCATGTGAGGATTACAGAACAATAAGTTTGATATCCCACGCAGCTAAAGTTATTCTCAGGATCATCAACAAAAGGATAGAGAGTAAGGCAAATGATTACTTAGGGGATGATCAGTTTGGGTTCAGGAAAGGAAGAGGTACGCGTGATGCCATTGCAGTAATGAGATCACTAGTCGAGAGGAATATAGAATTCAATCAGGACGTTTTTGCCTGTTTTGTAGATTTCGAAAAAGCGTTTGATAGAGTGAATTGGGAAAAATTAATGCGTGTATTGCAGAAAATAGGAATGGATTGGAGGGACAGGAGACTGATCCGCAACCTGTACATGTCTCAGACTGCTCAGGTGCGAGTGGGGAACGGAGAGTCCGGATGGGCAGTGTTAGGAAGAGGTGTAAGGCAGGGTTGCCCATTGTCACCGGTACTGTTCAACGTATATGTAGAGGAAATGATTAAAGAGGCATGGGAAGAACTGGAGGTAGGAATGAAAGTCGGAGGGGAATTCGTAAAATCGGTTAGGTTTGCTGATGACCAAGCATTAGTTGCTCAGTCAGCCAAGGGGTTGCAAGCATTGTTGAGTGAATTGGAGGTTCAGTGCGATAAATATGGGATGAGAATCAATATTAATAAAACAAAGGTTATGCGATTTTCTAGAAAGAAAAAGGCTAAGCTAAATATTAAAATAGGCGGGGAAAGAATAGAGCAGGTAGAGCAGTTTACATATCTCGGAAGTGTTTTGGACCAACACGGTCAAAGTGGTAGGGACGTAAGGAGAAGAATTGCGCTAGGCAAGGAGGCTTTCTCAAAGAGGAGGGAGTTGATGACGGGGACGTTGAGTAGGGAGGTTAAGACAAGACTCGTAAAAACTCTGATATGGAGCGTAGCTTTGTACGGCGCGGAAACGTGGTCGCTGAAGCAGGAGGATAGACGTAGATTGGAGGCTTTTGAAATGTGGGTATGGAGAAGAATGGAGAAGGTGAAATGGACCGAAAGGAAAACAAATGAGGAAGTACTAGAAATGGTGGGGGAGGAGAGGGGTTTGTTGAGAGAAATCCTATGGAGGCAGGAAAAATGGATGAAAGGCGTATTGAGCGGTAGTGGAATGTTGAAGAGGGTAATAGAGGGGAGAATGTTGGGCAAGCGTGGTAAGGGTAGGAACAGGATAGGGATGTTGGACGGGATGAAGGGAGGAAAGAAGTACACCGAGATGAAGAGGGACCTGATATAGATTAGTTTGCTAGGTGGGGAGTTACAAAATGTTTATTTAATAGTTGTGTCCATCCAAAAACCTACCTTAACCGGTAGATTACCTAATATATATATATATATATATATATATATATATATATATATATATATATATATGCATAGGTTTATGCACACACCACCCAAGTTCTGCATCGAAAGGAGGGATAGACAATGGGCCTAAACGGCGAACCCAACGGATTCGAAACGACGCAGCTCACACTGTAGCTCGCGAACTAAATTGTATCTCGGAAGCATGAAGAGGTGCGGTCGGTGACGTAATACAATGAGCCAACGAGCCGATTCAAAAAACAGCACCTCCAGTTAAAACCCAGACGTTGAAAAACATTTTTGCCTGCCATTAAGTTGTAGTAATTAAGTTGGTGTAATAATTTGTTTTTGAACAATAGGCACTTATGTTATTCCAACAGTCTTCCGATACACCATAATGAATATCATTATTAATTCCTCTCACTTTAATTTGTTTGAGAGTAAAAAAGGCAGAATCACTACACCAACTTGCATTACCCGTAGTTGATGAATATGGTCGAAGTGAGGGACACGGGAGTCAGTTCGAGGATAGAAATTCACATTTCAGTGTACGAAATACCAATTTCGTCAAACGATTTGAGCACACATAAAAATGCAATTTATTAAAATTAATAATGAACTAAACTTAAATTGAGTAATATCAACTTTCGTTAGGGCATAATGATCTTCGAGCGATATACAAAAAGAACGGTATTTAAAAGTAACAAAAGAATCACAAATGCAAAAATATGGTTTAGTTTTACCACATTACCATTGTATAGTGCATAATATCAAGAGTAGGGAGGAATTCAATGAAATTTGGATTTTCGAGAAGTGGAAATATATCTTGGAGCGTTTGTAACTCCGAAAATACTATATTAGTTAAACGTTTATAATACCGGATACGTAGGATAAAAATATTTGAAAATGTAAATACAAGCCGTATAACTTGTATTAGAGTGTAATCCTATCATTATGCAAAGTCTAAAGAATTTCGAGAAAACTGTACAGAATATTTTCCAAATTGAACAACCTTCCCCTTACAATGTTGTCACACTGTTACAGTTACAAAGTTTTCCTTTGCTCGCCAAATACCCCATAACACATTTAACAGCACACACAAATTTAATTCAAGCAGAAAATATTTTAGGTCGTAGCTTCTTGAGGCTGGTAGGAAGCTTGAAGGTTAGGGTATGTTACGATCAGCTATTGCATTATTAACATTACTATCGTCACCCGCTGGAGCCTATCGCGGTCTTACACTCGCCCAAATAATGCGGGAATGTTAAAACAAGATACATCCTGAAATTACATTAATTTAAATTTGGAAGCTTAAAATTTCATCAAAGCTACTCTGTAGTGGATTTAAGTATGCTTTGTGAATTTGATTGATAGGAGTAAAACCCTTCGAGGTTTTCAGAAGCGCGAGTATGCGTCATTCATTAAAATTTTCCAGTAAGCAAGCTGTATTTGAAACGAGCACATCCACACGATAAGCTCTTTCCGTGAATGAGCAGCTTATTGCGACTATCAGAGTCAACCTGCACGTATACTCGTTAAATGAAATTTATTTTTTGAAGACTTAAATTGCAGATATCGAGTAAGAAATAAATTTAAAAGTTTCAAAGATAACTTCTAGCAAGAAGAAAGGAAAAACAATTTATTGTATAAAAGATGCTGAGAAACTAATTCCGATTTTTTTTCCATTTATACTTGGAAGGCGCTCAAGATTCTAAACAATTCCGTTAAAAAAGAATTGTACGGACAAATGGAAAATAAAGGATACTAGCCATATATAGATATAATAATGTACAATACAGCAAAGCACCAGCTGCGGGCGGATTTGTGCTCTCATATTATATCGCATTCCTATATTTTTCATTTGCCAACTCTTTTCTATTATAACCGCAATTTCGCCATATCCCACACATTCCATGAAGCGACACAGTTTGGAGAGATAACGAGAAGGATTTCGGTCGAATTCAGCAGATTCTTGGGTAAACATCTCATTTCCGGTCCATAAGCCAAACGCAAAGGACTTTATGGAGTAACGACAAGCAGAATAAAATTCGACCCGACGATAAGAATATTCCAAAGAAGAAGCGACGATGGTACCTCGAGAAAATAAAGAATGGAAGTTTGCGTTGCGAGCCATTGGCGAGGACCATTCCTCTCGAACGCGTTCATAATACACTTGGAATCCTTTAGACCGCGCAGGCACCGACGCGAAAACACGTAGCCGGACGCGGATGGGTTTCGATTGGAGAGGCTTTGGCGGTGGCGCCAAATCAAAACAAACTGAGAGGAGGGAAAAGACGGGATCCACCCCCTTCTGGTGGGGAGGGGTGGATTGGGAAAGGAAGGAGAATCATGGCACCGAGGACGGCTCGAGACGTGAGCGGCGAATCGGAAATGACGGAACCGGGGGAGGAGTCCCAGAGGAGGAGACTGGCGAAGAGAGGGGGGGAGGAGGAGAGATTAAAACTGGGCTTGTGGACCAGGGACGAGGAGAGGGCAGCGGCGGGCGGGGAAGGTTGGTGCTGCGTGGCGAGGGGGTGGAAGGAAGGAGGGAGGGACGAACGTGGTGGCTCTCTCTGGGAGAGGATGGCGTTTCGGGGAGTGGCGTTGACAGGAGTGTGCGAACAACGTAAAGAGTTCGATACTTCATCACACCTCGGAGCAAAGAGAGAACACTTGGCATCAAATGAAGCGGCAACATTGCGAATGGGCACGCCAAAAAATGAACTTCTTAGCTGTAAAAACTAAGTCGGAAAACATAAGCGACTGAACGCAAGATCTGTGATGGAAAAATTCATAAGAAAGTCTTAAGAGTTTCTGAAATGTTAAATAAAATTGGGCTTAGAATCGCTCGAATCAAGGACGAAGAAAGCACGCAATGAAGTAAATATACCAATCAAATATTGAGGATGCTGCTGTTAAAGATATTTGAGAAAGGCTGGGGGAAGTCCTATTTTCTAAAGAGAAAACAGCACATCTTCGAGAGAGAGCCACGAAGATATTTTTCAAGTTGAGGAAAATATTTCCATTTAATAGAAGACTGTGGAGAGAATGTCTAACCAGTGGTGTCATAAAGCCCTTTCAAAGTGGGACTTTTATTACTAGGATGAGAAAAAATTTATGTACATTTTTGTAAGAGCAATTTTTAATCTTTGCTAATGTCTCAGTACATTTCATTTCATAATAATTCCATATTTCATTTCTTGTAATATTTGCATCGATTCATTTGTGCCCCATATGTTACCACCCGACCAAACGGACGAGAACTACTTAATGGCGTTTATTTTTGTATCCATAAAAGGAACACGTGTGACGTGCTTGGCTGTACATAATGATATTCACAATTAGGGGATTTCATTTCATAACAATGACATTTTTATGGGTATCCAATTAAAATTCTAAGTGAACAAAGTTCAATTCAAATCACATTGTAAGGAACAAGAACCATATTGATTAAGCTGAGTCAAATACGAGATTCTGAATGAGGTCATTTTAAAAACAGAGAAAAATTCATGAGGATCGTAAACCAGTTACGCCGCTAATTACACCGCCGACAAAATTCGTCACTTGGCTAGTTTTAAGGGGACGCATTGCAAGGATATTCTGAAATCAGAGTCTAAAGCTATGGAAAAATACATAGATTAAATGGAGAGACAACATGGATTACAAAGCGCAATTTGACGAGTTGATTAGACACAGGCCAAGGCCTTCCCTCGTACTCAGCATTGGGTTGGAGGAAGATCAATATTTCCCGACAAAGAAACAAAGTGAATTTATGTTGAGAAAAATTCTTATGCATCAAGCAAATATGTGTTTAAAACATATTCAATTCGTTATTTATATTCTTTCTTCTCGAGAAATATCTTGTTCTTGGCTAAAAGAAGTTATGTTCTAGGAAATGAAAAAAAATATTAATCAATTATCCATTATTCGATTTATAATTCATTAATATGTATGAAACAATAACGAGAAAATAATTTAAAGTGGAATTAAGAAAGTACTAGTAGCTATTTTATTTAGATACCCCGTCGATTTAAAACGAGCAAGAGGAGATTTCTTTTTGAATATGAAAGAATGACGATAGATTAATCTTCTGAAAATAGCTGAGCATAAGACTTCAGTGCATAAATCAGTTTTCTCCCAGAAGCAATGGATTTATAGAAATCTATCCGAGTAAACAGGTTTTCTAGGAAAATCATGAAAGGGGAAGAGTGACGTGAAGTGAATGCGGAAAAGGTTTTCGAAAAATGGGAAGTAACGGGGAAAAGAAAGAACGTAACGTACTCGGAAGCAACATGGTGGATTTCCGGACCTTTGTGGAGAAAATTTGAAGACGGGGATGGACAGAAGGAAATGGAACGGACGGATATGGATAGAAGATAGGAAAGGGAAGAAAATTGAGTTTTGGAAAAGAAACAAGAAGCCCATTTCAACCAAAATCGGAAGGAGAAGAACTAAAAGGTTCAAACGTATGAAAAGTTAATCTTTTTATATATAATACTACAACACGATATCTTGACTAAAGAAAATGCAATGCGCAACTCGGACATCTGGGAGCATGTCAATCCATTTAATCGTAATTTTTTATGTAAATGAGATCGCAAAAACTAAAAAAAATTTACTAATACTTTTTCTTTCCTGTTTCATATATAATTGTTAACGGTGTTTTTATTTAGTTATTAGTTTCACTATTTGAGTAAATTAACTTCCAGCTAAGCTCCTGATTCGGCTGTGTGTGATCTCATGCTAATGGGTAGAGAATAATCACTTATATTTCAAGTTTCCATGCACGAAGGAGATAATTTCAACAATACATGCTCGCCATTAGTTTAAATGCCACGAAAAAAGGCATGTGAAAGAAACCATGACTTGCAATAAAAAATATCAGCAACACCCAGTATGAGAATGTAGTAGATACATTACCCAAACAATGATTGGATATTGATTTTAATAAATAACTTTCAAAATTATCTGAGTGCTTCAGAAATTTTTAGCTATATAAATTGAGGTCACTGCTATTTTAGGATCATTAGCACTGGCATAATTGATTCCCCAAAAAATACTCATGTGGATAAAGAATAAAAGACATGACTGCATTCGCCATTATCAATGTTTTAATGAATTCAAAAAGAAAGATAATTATTCCAAACGGATGCTTGTGAAAGTGATGATTCCGCGGAATTATAGGGATGAAATCAATTCGGCGCCATTTTATTTTGGGAAATACACTGAGAATTCTTTCCGATGTGAAATCGTTATTTAATGTTTTGGAGGCATAAATTGCCCATTGAGCTGAAATAAAGTCACATTCTTCAAAATTTTCTTCAAGAAACCTCTAAAGCGGTGATGAAAATTTGTTGAGTGAAGCTGATAATGTCTCAAAATCTAATGTATGATCTCAAATTATCGCTGGTAAATGAAAAGGAGTTCAAATTGGAAGTGTTTATCGGGCAAAAATCTCGCTTCATTTTATATCGCGAAACATATAAGTAAGTCAAAAGTATGAAATCGACGGATCAGGGACCCATTATATTTTCGATATTTTAATGAAGCAATAAAGATCAATAAGATATTTTTCTTTATAGCTATTCACTAACTCAAGAGTACCACAAGCTAAATTAGAAAACGGCATACATTTAATGAGAAGTGAAAGAACACAGACGCCGGTGCAAAACGCAGAATACCATTAATACAATTAATAAAGGGTGAGATTCGATATATTGGCTTTCAAACGTCGATAAATCAATTTTTTCGATTAACGGCAATATACCTGAATGTAATTGGTTATCGATTAGTTTTCCTGAAATGCAATCCTTTTTCCCGGAGAGGATCTTATTGAAAGGTTGCCAGGTCTTAGTGGTAAATTGTATGGATATTTTAAATTTCTCCGATAATTGTTTTAGTTTATAATCTTACTCGTAAATCGTAATACATTTAGATGATCTTCGGCTAAAGGCGAATGCTAACAAATGTTTTTCATTTTGTTTACCACAATAACTAAAGATTTTAGAAGCAAATACTTATTAAAACATGTGTACAAAATGTCCCGTGAGCTGCAGTTAAGGCGTGACGGAAGTACACCATCCATTAGGTTATACATAGTTGAACAATTTTGTGAACGAGAGATTGGCGTTCTTATGTAAGTATAACACTGCTTGGGTTGTCTTTGAGAATATTACGAGCTAAAAACGAATCCCTGAGTCTCAAATGTACATCTATATCTCCCATTTTATTATGATCGTCCTGTATTCCTCGATGCATTAAGCAAAGTTTTACCACCGATATTTACATTCCTTAAAACACTTCTCATCTCCATTTTACCTTGCAAAGAAGGCACTTGAGCATGCGTTACGGGAGCTGTTAGGTCAGCAAATTTTTTACGTGCTTTATGATCTAACAACCGGTACCGCTAGTCCTTTCTAGTGTATCATTAATTTTTGATCCTCCAAAACGTTAGTTTATCCGAAATCACGTTTAATTATTAAAAATGTAATGCGATGAAGAGATTCCGATTAAAGCTTAAGTAACTTGAATAGGGGAAGATGAGGAACGTTTTAGACATTCATTAGAAGAAATAGGCTCCCGAACACAATAGAAGAAGAAATGGACGGGAAGTACGAGTAACTTGGAATCGTGGTAGCGTAGATAGATGCTAAGAAGGTATGCAGAATGAAAGGTATGTAATAAGAGTATAAGTAAAATTTATTTATGCATGAAAAAAATGGAAATTCGAAAAGAAATGAAGAGACCAGCCGAAAATAATACGATTAATGACTTTAATGAAGTCACAGAATAAACGACTATTTTTTAACAAAATTGTAAAAACTTTAAATTCATCTGCATACACATGGATGAAAAATTAGTTATGTTTAACGATTATTCAATATTTACAAATAATTTGATGGGACTTCTGTTCATTATGGTGACGATAACAGTAAACGATGCGCTCACCATCATGGATTCTTTTTCCACCGGAATGAAAGAAAATATCACCAAGTAACCACCCGTTGCTTCCTGTCTGAACTCAGTCAGGATTTTAAACGCTCTTCTTTTACCACTTACAAAAATGTCGTCATATTCAATAATTATTTCTTCCGGTGAACAAGTTAAAATGTTCAAAATCCTAATAAAGTGATTACTAAGTAAAATAATGAACGTTTAACAACCAAGGAAACGAAAACAAATTTGGAAAAAATATCATTTATTCCCTCTATACATGTTACAGTTACGGGACGCCGGCTGACGGACGGAAAGACAGAAAGGTATTTAAAAACGATTGGACACTTTATAGAAAGTACATCATAGCAAAGAGTAAAAAAATATGGGTTGCCGTCTAAAGTCTCGGGGAGTAAGACGGAACTGTTTAAATTCATCTCAGATCCGCGACACAATGAAAGTAACGTAACTGGACAAAGGCGCAGAACACAAAGCATCATTCGAGCGAAATCGAACGAAATCCTACCGATCGAATCAAAGGAGGAAAATCGTACGCGAAGCAGGAAAACCTGCAAGTGACTGGAAAAATGAAGAATGGAACTATAACGGCGAACGAAAGCCGTCCTGACGGCAACCGAGAGGCGAAAGGAAGAAGGGAATGTCGGGGAGGGGATGGAGCAAGTGAAAGGAACGGAATGAGAAGTGAAAGAACGGATCGAATGCGTGGGGATAAGGGCTGAGGCGTGGCCAAGGCGAAGGGGCTTTTGAGACACCGAAACGAAAATGAGATCTTGAAGGGTAGAGAGAGTAAAAGAGAGGGGTTGAAACGTGACATCTGAAAGAAATGTGGGGTAGAATAGTTGTTTTTTCGGAAAGTTCTCTCTTTGAAAGAACCATCATAAGATAGAGACAGGTGAACACATCTCCCATACTGTAGAGACTTTAAATCATACAACAGGCGTGGATGGACACTATTTGTGGGAAGGTAACGTTTATTTACATAAAATCGTATTTTTCTGATTTTATTTATAAGCACGTAGGCTATCGGAAACCTCTTTAAATCACAAACCAAATCAACGTTGCAAACAGCATGTTTTTTTGAAGAGGGATATGAGGTAATCAGAAATAATGACAGTTTTGATATTTCTTGATGAAAATGCACGTACCCTTTAAGAACTCTAAAGGCCATTAAAAAATAAGAGGGCTATTAATTAGGAGGGAAAATTTGGTTAATATAAAGGAAACCCAATCAAACAACGCATGATGTGTCATCGTGTCATCTGATGGTTTCAGGTTTCCCATCACGCTCTTACATTAAATAGCCCTTGTCCATTGGTCAGACGATCCGAGTTCCGTGTCAAGAACTCTGACCTGGACCTCGGGACCTGTTTTTAAACAGGAGGTACCAAATATTGGTCCATTCTGGTTTACCTTCCCTGTGAATGGAATCTTTCCGGTTCGTTTTCCGCGAGTGAGTTGAATGTCTAAAGGCCAAGCTTAAAACTCCACTTATCTACCATCTACTCTTCCCTATGCCATACTTTTTATAATTGCTAATGCCAGAGGAATGGCGGAACTTCGGATAACTTTCTGAATTTAATGAGCTTGCGTGGTAGAATGGAATATCGAAATTTTTGCATAGACCGGAGATTGGGGTGCCCATCGGACCTATCCACTTGGCCTTAAAAGCAATTTTGAGAAACTTGATGATTTCAACCAAAAGTAATCTCATCCCGTTGGGGAATCGAAAGAAAATATTTGCTCACGATAAAATCAACTCATAGTAACGTGGAATTAAAAACACAAAGCTAATTAGGTACGGTTCAAAAAATTTCTCCAAAGCGTGATCCAATTCTATCGGGCGCCGTGAGATTTAGCAAGAATTTGATATTAAATGAAATAAAGATGATAATAAAAGCCCACCATGAATACCTGACATAAGACTTTAAGTACAAGGCGTCATCGTCGGGGTTTCCCCAAAACATCTACCTCCCCAACGATCCACCCTAGAAGCGCTCTTGGGGCTGGCGGCAGGAGACTCATGGGATGAATGGGAGTCAGCCTCTGAGAAACTCACACGCACAATTTCGAAACGGAGGAAACGGGAAATATTTCTCAGTTACAGAGATTTCTCGGGAGTCAAAGATGATGAATTAAGGGAAAAGGAAAGGTAAGCAGAAAAGTGATGGAAATATCTTGACAACGAAGGGGGGAAACGTAAAAGGGGGAAACAGGCATGCTGGGAAGATCGAACGAGACTAATAACTTCACGAGACAACGAACGCAGGAGTCTCATGAAACCCGATAGTACAAGAGATTTGCGTAGGTAGGAAGAAAAAAGGCTTCAGAGGCATGTTTAACAAAACATAATAGAGATATTAGACACTTGAAAAAGAAGTTAATTCAGGGTAAAAATAAAAGCAATCGAAATGACATTTTGCGACACAATATTTTGTATCTTTGGACTGCGATACGGCACTAAAATAGTAAAATCCTTATTTATAGAAAAATATTATGTGTGTGTCTACATATATATATACATAGAAACAGGGATGATTACTGTTTTCCGAATGAAATAAAATGGATAATAATCACTATAATCACATAGTAATTTCTCAATTCACATTATTACAAAAATTAAAATATCCCCTATTCAATACCGTACTTGCTCATTGAATACCATTAGGTCTGACTTGTCTGAAGTGATTGTTGTAACTTTTCATTTTATTAATTTACGGATAGTCCTTATAAATTCTCAGCCGACAATGGCCATAATGACAAGAAAATCCATGAAGATATCACACGAACCTCTTTAACTTTTCCGCTGAAAACTCCCGAAAATCTATGTCTCCGACGACAGAATTATTCTTCCACTGGATTGACTTATAGTATGTGCTTCTTTCCCCCACGCACGGCGCACGCCGTATGTTTTCGTCAATATTTCGAGGGAAGCAAATGCGTATCATACCTACACGGTAAACACCATCTGACGAACGGGAGGGGTAGGAACGGCCGTGGCTCTGACGGGGTTGGGGACGGAAGAGGCGAGAAGGAGGGCTCCATCGGTGGGGGAAGGGGTGAGCTGCGGCCGGGTGGTGGGGTGGAAGGTGAGAATGAGGGGGAAGGGAGTTGGGGAGTGTAGGACGGAGGGGAGGCAGAGAGGGGACGGAGGAGGGAGGGGAGGGAAGAAGTCGCTCGGCTTAGCGATCAATACCGTGGACCCGAAAGGTGGAAAGGGAGGGGGAGGCGGGGGAGGGGTGGAGGGAGGCAGCCTCGTGTTGTTAGCGGCCAACCCACCGCTCGCCCCCTGAACCCCTTGTCTTTCCGTCCATCTCTCCCCCATCATCCCGATGACTGCCTCTAGTCCACCGATCTCGCTCGTTCCTTCCCTCTATCCCTCCCACCCATTCAAGCCATCCTCTCCTCCTTCCGCCTCCTCTCATCTAATGATCCTCCCTCCTCACGTCCGTTTCCCTTACCCGACCCTCACGCGTCCTAATAATCCTCTTCTCCGTTGGCGGGTTTAGCGGGAATAAACTTCGTCCGGGGCCTTGCGGATCTCGCGGAGGGATCTTGGTGCTGAGTCTTCCTTGGCGGAGACATTATTTAGACATACGGAGATGTGTGAATCGGGTGTGACTCCGAAAGGACTTGCCGCCGCCTTGTGTTCCTTCGATCCGTGATTTCGGTGGGTGGATACGCACGGGAGGGCTCAAGACACTAAGCCCTCCCGTGCGTTCATCACCTGCGTCGGTCGCAAATTTCCCAAAGGTAGGAAGGTTGACAGGTCATTTTTAAGAGTTTTAAAGAGTTCCGCGAAAAATGTTTAACGAGGCATTTGAATGCATTTTGCCATTCAGTGGTGCGAGTGGGGCAGAATGGAACGGGCAGGAGACAAATGCTTTCTCCTCATGTGATGTGAATTTTATGGGTGTCGCATGCCCTGTCCGCACGCCGGAATCTGTCATCGAGTTTCACTCCATCAATCTTCACGTTCACGGTTGTTCATCTCGACTCAACTTTGAGGTCGATCCTCGTTTTGCGTGCACTTTGACACATTGAAATACGCTTGAATAATTTCAATTGCACAAAAACACATGCATTACACGCAGAGATGTACGACTGATTGTGACATGCAAAATACATTATGGTTCAAGACACTCTTGAGGAGATTGAAGTGACCAAAACTGGTTAAATTTTCTCATGAACTATCTTAACGTTGTTATAGCAATTGAAATGACTGCCTTTCTCGTCAATTTCGTACTGAAACTCTAAAGATTGAATCATTTAAAAAATACGTCTTATTTCGAGGAGACTAGTTCAATATAGCTCACCAAAGTTTCATCAAAACGTGGGAAAGGGGTTTTAGGCCCAAAATCGATCGAAAATCTGTTAATCTGACTTCGTGGCTCGACCCTATCGAGAAAGACCCTTCGCAAAGTGTGGGACTACACGTCGTGTGGTGTCATCAAGGCGGGGCCCACAACCCTTAGCTAATGATTCTGTGTATACATGTACTCCAAGTGTTTGAAGTTGGACATGCGGGAGAAACTTGCGTGATGTTCAGTAATGAGATCATTAATAGAAAGGAACAGGGAGTGAAAGATCAAGATGTAGTTGCTTGTTTCGTAGATCTCGAGAAGGCGTATTCTATTGTGAATTGGGCTGAATTAATAATAAATGTGTTGCAGAAAGTATGAGTAGACTGGAGGGACACGATTTTTCAGTGAAATGTTCTTGTGTCAATCTGCTGAGGTGCGTGTGACGCATTGGTGCCTAGGTATAGGATAAGAATCAGATGTAAACGACACAAAGATTATAAGGTTTTCAAGAAAGAGGATGGCTACGTTAATCGTTAAAATGAGAAGACAAAAACAAAAGCAGTTGGAACAGTTTACGTTTCTTAGTACTGCCTTATACCATTAATGTCAAAGTGGAAGAATATTTGCTTAAGGAAAATTAGTTTCATGAAAGGAGGGGGGCGTTGATGACAGGGATATTGATAAAGATGTTGAGAAAAGACTCATTAACATTCTTATGCGGAGCGTGGTTTTGTATGGCGAGGAAACATGGTCGCTGGAGAAAGATGATAGACGTACAGTGGAGATTCAATATGTGGGTTTGAAGAAGAATGGACAACGCACATTGAAGAGAGAGAGTAAGTCAAGCGATGAAGTCCTAGACATGGTGGCGAAAAAAGAATATTGTTGGCGGAAATCCAAAGAAGCAGGACAGATGGATACTGAGCATTTTTATCGGCACTGGGATGCTAAAGACTTTTGGTAGATGAGGTTAGACAAGCGAGGAAGAGGCTGAAAAGGCATGTTGAATGAAATGAAGGGAAATAAAATGCATGCTAAATTGAAGAATAGTTTATTGTTATGCCAAATGTCAGGTTTTTTCTTGTTAGGTAACCCCAGGAGTGTAAAACTCACACGAATAATTGGAGTTACATCTCTTTACTTTAAATTCCTTCCTTTCACACTCCTTCAAATTCATCGTTTCGTAAAATAGAGGACAACTGATATGCTCCTCACATTAAAATTGGTAGATGTGACTGCTTCTCCGACTAAATTCTCAAGTTACCAACGAAGGACAAGGAAATGGTTTGAATCAATCTCATGCTAACCTACTGGCAAACCGTTTGTATGTAAGATAAAGTCAAATGACATTTTTCTAATAATATTTTTCAAAATATGTAAGTTATATTTCATTCAAATTCTCAAAACTTTTACGATAAAGGTAGAAGTAGAGAAGATATCATTTCATCAGTTTAACGCCAGGTTTTCCACCTACTAATACTTCAGTGTCAGAACGGTGTCCAATCAGTACACACCCAGAGAGACAAGAGAAAGTTATGCTGAGTTAAACGCGATCTAGTCGAGGGGAGAGGTGCCCGTGGACACCGCGCGACCCTCGAGTGGAAGTTAGCGAATTTTTGGAGACCTTGTGGCTACATGGAATGGTTGAAAAGTGAAAACAAAAGGAACCCTTGAATGTTTCACATAGTTTCTCAATATGTTTTTGTTTGTTCCCACTCCTACCGCCCGTGCTTCCATCCCTAATGATCCCTATTGCGTACGAAACCCCTAAAAGTTTTCTTCATTCAGACTGAAATGTATGCCCACTTTCCGTTTTATTCGCAAAATTCCACGCCCCACCCCTTTCGTCCCCCACAATCCTGCTCTCTTTCCCTCTTAGGAAACGCAGTTCCCCGTTTATTTGCCCGTTTGACGACATTTATTCTTTCTCTCCATCAGGAACCCCAGGAACGCCGTAATTTCATTTCCTTCACTCCACCCTACCCCTCGCCATGCACCCCTCTTCCTTCACCCCAAGCTCTCCCCAGGCCACCCTCCTCCCCTTCCTCTTCCGCCTTCACACACCCCTTCGCGTCTCATTCTCTCCCCTGGAGTTTCCTTCCGCCTCCTTCCCGTTCTCCCTCCTGACGCTTTCCCTACCTATTCTCAGTCTACATTCCCTCCATCCCGCTACGTCCCCCGACTCTCCTCTCCCTTATCCCCTTTCTGCCTTTTAATCCCGCTCCCTCTTCCCTCTCTCCCCTTACTTGTTGCACGCTCACATATTAATAGGGGGTGTTTCCTGGTGTAATATTCCCCCATTTGTTTGGTGCTTCGCGCGGAAGTTTGCGAACCGTAAGGATTCAGTTTTTGTTCTGGCTGTGCTCTCCTCCCGTTTGAGGCTGTTGCAGGTTTATCACCGTAACTACAAATGGGAGTCCCTCGGGTCATGAAGAGAGCAAACGAGACTGAGACTTTTGGGAATGTACGGAGCTTTCTCTTCGACTCAAGATTAATTCAGACGTCGAGGGAACAATAAAAATGCAACGTTTTAAAACGGAGAACTGACCGAATCGGATTAAATGAGAGAAATACGAGGCTCTTGTACTGTTATATTTGAGTCCTCCCTAGATCTATCTATCAATATCTCACATATCTATCTTCGATTATTTCTTTTCTTCTGCGTAAATTTAACAGAGGATATTATTTTTCCAAATTTTCTCGCATATCATCAAACTTTGGTTTCCCCTACCACACGTGATTGGATCATTAGTGCATTAGTGAATCGTTCATTTGGGTGCAGGTGTGGGTTTCTCTTTCCGATACAGCTCTTTTCCAGCCACAACTTATCACAAATGCCCGAGATTCATATCATCATCACATTTACCTTCTCACCTACCTAAAACATTTCAAATAAGGATCTGCATGTCTGCAAAATGTACAATTGACAATGTCAACCAATGCAACGATGCACGAAAGTACCTGAATATTGGGATATATCACGAATATTGTGCAAAATCTTAATTCACAATCCAAGAAAATCTCCGTCTCCCAATTCCCCTCTTAGGATTACACTATATAAATATATATGCCTGTCAATTTGTCACGCTATCCTATTTCCTTGTCTTCGTTACACAATGTATAGACGCCTATTTATAACCTCGCTTTTTCTTCCGCCATTGCCTGTTTTTACCTGGCGTCTGCCAGATTAAAACTTTGTCTACCGAATGAAGAAACTTTGCTCAGTTCTTTAAATCCATACTTTTTCCATCGTCATTTTTGACTGATTACTTCGTGTTTATCACGGAATAGAACTATGAGACGAGGGAAATAATTGGACATACAGACACATGATATAAGTGTATCTTTATCATGGACCGTTCCGACAGACTAATATACTTATTATACGCCCGCCCAAAACTTCACGCGTTCCGTGGCCATGTGATCTCGATACGAGAAATTATCAATGACGAACGAACAACCACAATGAATACACATTCTAAAAGTCGACACCTTTTGTATTCATTTATCCAGTATTTCCGTGGTTTTATTAAAACTACAATATCCTTACGAAAATCCTTGACTGGAATATTTCAGTAAATCTGCACACGATCTCTAGTTCATTTTGAAACAATTTGATCGTGTCTCCTGAAACTGCAAGGTATTAAAAAAAGTAGTTTTGTTGTGTGAGGAAGCGGAGAGATATGACATAATATCCTTATGTTGAAGTCATTTCCCGAGAGGAAACGTCGGTCACGATAGCGTGACCCCTTTGATGCGTGCCACCACTGTTGCGCTTTATTTTTCCTCTTCCTTAGGGGACACTTCTCGACATATTAATTCCACTACAATGATGACATTGATTGACAATTTTTTAATAAATCATTTGCCAGGCTAGCCGATTTGATCAAATAATTCCCTATTTATGTTTAGGTATTCTTCTGGTGACTAATCGCCATCCTTTTTTTTCTGGGACATTTCTAGACCTCATTATTATATCCCATTTCTCAGAACACCAATTTATGTCGTTCTATGTATAAAAAATAACTCCTATTTGTTTTAAATTAGAGCATAAGTGCCTAATTTGAAACTGAGAGCCATGAAATCTCAGTATATGTTTCCACATGGATGTTTTCAAATTCTGTCACACCTTTGCTGACTGATCATTGAAGTCGCAACCTAAACTTTTGAGCTGAGAAATCAGTTTTCCCATGGACCCTTATTCTTAATGCTGAAAGTAGAGAATATTTTCTTATTTTTATGAAAAATGAATTTATACAGAATTTTATCATACAGAAATTTTGCGAATGCACGTAGATTTGCTGAATTTGTAGAGATGACCTCATGGTCGCTATCTAAGATAAATAATACTTCCCAGAATGTGACTTACTTTGGTGCTGCATGTTCTTAATTTTGTATCTTCAGTCATGGAAACATTAAAAAATATATCTTAGCGATTGTGATAAATAATTTAAAGAAGTTTATTGAATTTTTGATAACTTAATTGCTTGTTTCTGTATCATGAAGTGTATTCCTTTCAACGGTGTCTACATTAATTATTCATTCATCCATTCACGACTATAAATACCTATTATTATGTACATAAAATATGATGTTAGGAGAAAAGCAAAAGACGCTTGATAACAGTCCTGCGGTCACGAGACTAGAAGTTGTACCTCTTGAAACTAGAATCGTCGGTTTCGACAACGCCTCGCACCCGAGCCCTTAGATGCTTGTGCTCCGACGGATGAGGCCGTTTGATGCGGCAATCACGTATCAATTTCCCGTCATTTGCGGGACGATTCCCCGGAGCGGGATCTGAACCCGTGGCCTCCACGGATTACCCTCAACTGGCTCGCTGCCAAGTCGGGTCCACAGGGGGCCCCCACCCGCCCGCCGGGCGACGACGACGGCAAGTTTAAAATTTTCGCCGCAACCATTATCCGTTTGGCAACCACAGGTGGTCCCAGGGCAATAAAAGGTTTCTCTCCGTCCCTCATTTCTCTCCCTCTCTCTCTCTCTCTCTCTCTCCATAACTCTCCGTCTACTCCCAACACATTCGCTCTCCACCTCTTCTTTTTTTACCACCATTCCCTTTTTCTCCCCTCCTGCATTATTTAGCCAGCCCAACGCCCTGACCAACCCTCCCCAGATCGCTGCCCCCAACCCCGAGGCCTCCCCTCGTCCCTCGCCCGCCCACTCTCTCCCCCCTCGCTTTCCCCCGTCCCCCAACCCTTTCTCGGGGAGAATCCCTTCATCTCCGAGGGCCACACTTTCTACTTCCACGCCTCCGAGGCGATCCCCTTCCCCCACGCATAAAATCCCTACGAAGTACCCGGCCCGAAATGTATGCAGGGCCCCTTTGCCTGGGACCGCTTTCGCTCCTCCTCCCAACCCCACTCGACTCCTCCTCTCGCGGGAGGAAGGGCGGTTGAGCGATGGAGTCGAGGTGAGGACGGAACGGTCAAGGACTTTAAAAACTGCGAGAAGTCATCATTCCCGTTTGTCACTTAGATTGCTCCACAGCAACCATTTGGGACTAATAACAATTCCCCCCTCTGCTCTAGAATTATAGTATTCATGTGATGACGAAGCTAACTTCATCTTGCGAGCGGTAAATTATTTCATGGGAACGTTTTTTTAGACGCTATTAATTTGTTCATTAATTTTACATCGCAGAGTAATAAAAAAGTACATAGAAACGAAAATATTACGTTGAAAATTCTGCTCTCTGGATGATTTGCATAAGGGATGCATTATGAAATGTTTTCTCCCGTGGGAAAGGAAGGGAATGATTCTCCTCATCTCGTTCCCACCAAATTCCTTCCTTCTCGGCCTTCCTGGTGGCTTCGTCCGCGAATCCTTCACCTTTCCTCTTCTAGCAGCTTCCGACAAAACCGTCGTGCACACGGGTCCGAAAGACGTATGCTAATGTCCTTCGAGCCGAGAAATGCGTGCACCCAGGGATTAAGCGGACCCCTCTCTCCCTCCAAAACCTACTCCATCGCGATGCGTCGTTATGTACGCCCGGGACCGCTACGAGTACTTCTTCTTCTCCCCGCCTCAACTTTGCCCTACCCACCTTCATCCTCCTCTCGCTAGTGTCGGCGGTTTGTATAAACCATCCGCATGCCTTCCCTTCCCCTGGATCCCCCACGTCGGTCCTTCGCAACGGCGAGTTTGTGGGTGTGTGCTCCCCTTTCAATCCTTCCCTCCCTCTCCTCGTATGTGGGTGTGGCACACGAGCTAACGGACTCAACGATGAATCTGGAACAGCGAATCGAGTTAGATGCGGCAAAGAGAGTTTCTTGGGGAGCGGTAGCAAGCTAGGTCAGCCCGAACTTAGGAGGGGAAAATTGAGCAGAGCCATTCCTAGACTGGAGGGAGAAAAGTGTGGAGAACGCTGGGAGTGCGAGGTTTTATTGAAACTAATTACTCGCGATTAAGGATTTTTGCTTTCCACCAAATTCATGAATATAATCATCTACATAGTAATATGGATTTATAGCGGTTAATTGATAAATGAATAACAAATATGGAGTGATAAAATGATAAACTTCATCATACAGAAAACAGCGAATGAGTTTACAAAAATTCAATGAACGTCGTTCAATTATTTATAACAATCATATTCCACTAAGATGTATTTTCTTCAAAAAAATACTTCAATGATTTAAGACAGTAAATGAAAAACAAAATTAAGAATATTCTTTCAAAATTAACACACGTTTGCTATTTCTCTTAGATACCGTAGTTAATAGCAACCTCCGTCTTTTTGCCAATGATGCGGTAATTTATGGGGACATTCGAATTCACGAAGACAGAGTCGTATTAGCCAACGACCTAGATGCAATTCAAAATTGGTTCAACATATGGCAATTGGAATTAAATTAAAAAAAATGCGTAGTAATACATTTTTGGGAAAAGAGTAATTCCCCTTATTTTAGTTAAAAAGTGAAACAAACCAAAATCGCGAGGGTGAATTCCTTTAAATACTTGGGTGTAACAATTACGATCTATCCTGGGGAAAACACATACGAGAAATATGCGGTCGTGCTAATAAAAAAATTGGGATTTGTGAAAAGAGTGCTAGGTAAATGCGACGAAAAGTGAAGGAACGATGTTTCCTTGCCTTAGTCAGGCCTCACCTAGAGTATGGTGCCAGTATATGGGATCCTCAAAATAAATTTGATTTCGGAATTAGATTGAGTTCAGCGGAGGGGGGCTAGATTTGTCAAACATTGTTATGACCAACGCAGCAGCGTATCCACTTTGCTAGAACATTTAGGTTGGGATTCTCTTACACAGCGGCGTTTACAATATAATACAGATTACACAATAACAATACAGATTAAACTTATTAAAAATATTTAAAGATGGGCCCTTTTCCGATGACATCAAGAGTATAATACGAACCCCAACATATTATGGTCGGAGGGATAACGAATATAAGATTAGAAAGATATACTGCAAGACTGACAGGTTTAAAATGTAATTTTTTCCTAGAACGATAAGAGAACAGAATGCTTGTGGTCGATATCCCCCAGGAGTCAGTGCAATACAATAAGTATTAACGTACAGGTTAGAGACGGTGCGTGTATGTATATATTTTTTTGTTTCAGGTTCCCCCCACCTTCCCCCATCTATTTGAAAAACCCCAACCCCAACCCCCTCATCACTTATCCTTTCCTTCTGGTGCTACACCCCCTGCCACACACCTTTTTTGGTGGCTCGCAGGATATTTATGTAGATGTAGATGATATTGATCACGACGTTATCATTAAAAATTCAGTGGAACTATTAGCAAAAAATCTTATTATTATGCATCAATTTTTCAAAAAACTAATCAAAATATTCAAATCTTACAGCATTAGGATTAAGAATCCTTAACAAAACTGATTTCTCAGCTCAATGTCAATGTGAGCTTGCCTAAACCGTAAAATCTCGGGGGAGTGGCGAAGAGTCAATTCTTGTGATGCGCCCGGGCAGGGATATTGTATATAAATCGTCTCTATGCGTGCCTTCGGTCCATTATGAACTGGAGCTATCAATCAGAGGATTGGTTTGTAGCAGCAGCTCTCCAAGCCATCCCATTCCCTGACAATCTCTACACCTCTACACGGTTCTATGTTTTGACATCTACGTACCAGCACTTGCTTTTCGTCATGCATCCTTGCCTTCCTCCCTGACTCTCCTGTATATGCGTCATAGGCTTGGTGTCAATAATATCTAAATATCACAACGTGCGCCACACTCAGAAAAACGTTCAATTGCTCGTGTGATACGATGCAGCGAAACCCATCCTACTTACAAAGGATACATCATAGAATTGAGAAGCTTCGGACGGGTGGTGCGGGTTATTTGGAAACTTAACCGGCATCCAAACCAAAAAGATTTCCACAGAATAAAATATAATGAAACGACATCGGTTTCGATTATACCATCATCCGAAACATTCTTATATGGAAATTTTGTCCTAATATTAAATTTAAGCACGTAAGAAATCATAAATTTTAGCCACTCGTACATCCTCGTGAATTAGAAATAAATACAAGTAACGATTTGGGTTAGGGGAATGGGTGAGTAAGGAATATGGTATGAGAATGGGGAAACGATGGATTTCCTTCTCATATGGGAAGGAAATCCTCGGTCAGCGGCGAAAAGTAACAAATATTTCGGCACGGAAGTTCAATGTAATGAGCAATTAAATTAATGACATCAAATAAGGAAATATGAAATTTTTATTTTAACTTTCAAGTGGGTGGGTCTTCGTCTACTTTTACCATTTTGTTTGTAATATTAACAGGGCTTCTTGACACCTACGAGTTTATCTCGTAGTTATGAATTTGCTTGGGTTGGCCAGGTGGAAAACGCGCTCGACTGCGAACCGAAATGTCGTGGCTTCGCGTCTCACTTCGAACATGAGAGTGGTGTCAACAACATGCAAGGCTCAGCCCCTGGCGTACCTGATGGCAAGCTAGAAGGGCTGGTCTGATCGCCAGGGGTACAAGGACCCAGTGGCATCTGCACATCCAAAACAGTGGAGCTTTGGATAGTGATAAGGGGGCTACGTATCCGTTGATAATTGTGCCCTCAATTGTGGTTTTAAACCTCGTTAAATTCAACTTCACACACGGGAGAATAATTGAATTTGCCACATTAACAGTGCTTAAAAGAGATCCGTCACGCCGTGGGTATACGCCACTGTGGGTATAGGTTTGCATTTACGTGTTGATTTTCCATGTTGTTTTGTGTCCTTTAACAGGTGGTGACCTATCACCCCCCGCCACACGCCCTTGCGGCGGCTTGCGGGGTATTATCTAGATGTAGATTTAGATACCGAATGGAAGATACTGGATTGCATTGCGGCAGCGGTGTTTACTCGCTCCATTTGAAGGGAAAATATGGGATCACCAAGGAAGATAAGGCCAGAGACTAGAGGGAAAGAAGCGCCTGCTCCTGCTATTCTCATGAAGGACCCAGGCGATTATCTTTGTGACGACTGCTAAACAAAGAACAGCAGCCAAATAACTGATAATAATTACATTGGATCCCTTACCACGTTCACTGTTTGATTACAAAGTAATTTTAAGTTACTCTTCAATCACTTCGATTTATCGTTCAATTACACTTAGCTTTGCATTAGGAGTAAGTGTTCTTTTAGTACTGTGTTACCTCATATTTCATTATTTATCATTTATTATTCACTTTAATTTTTTTTATAAAATTCTGTCAACTTTACATTGTACTATGATACGGCGATTCTGTTCAACGGGGAAACGCATTCTCAGTATCAATGAAATATTACTAAATTAGCGCTTAATCCTTGAGTATTCAGAAATTTGAATTAATTTCTAGTGAAAAAATTAAGACAAATAGTTTGCTTTGAAAAGTATTTTCCAATACGCACATACTAAATGAAAGTTCCATTAGTTTTATTAGTTATGAATAAAAACCTGTTATATAGTATTTAGGCAGAAATACTAAAAAAATGGATTAAATATCTTATTTGTAACTTGGATAATAAGACTAAAATAGTTTGTTTTATCACCCTTTTATTTTTGTCACAAAAAACTTTTATTAAACAGGATAAACCGAGACTCACAAATACGGCTCAAAGTAGCACTTACGGAGAATCGAAAAAATTTACTACGTTACTCCGTCGAATTTCATTATAATAATACGATAGTCTAATTGTTAGTTCGATCAATATATTCTTTGCAAGACTTTGATACTTCTAACAAATTTTACCAATTTCGTCAAAAAAAATATTAATCCAAGATCGATTGATTTAAAAAAGTTATCCGACAGTCGTTGCCCAAGATCAAACAAAGTATGACCCAGCATCTGCAATAGTCTTGAAAGATCTCGCTCAGTTCTCCCCGCAGCATGTCCGCTAAACCTAGGGAAATATTTGTGGGATTCCTTTTCTCACATCAGCGCGATTGAGCCCTCACAGTGCCCTTAGTCATCCCACCAGAGGAGCTAGGGCATAGGGGCGGGAGACACACTGCGTAACTCGCTTAAGTAAACTGCTCGCCGCGCTCAACGAGGCGAGAAAAATCAATCGGAAGCGCTGTTTTTTTACCGCCCTAACTGCAGGAGAGGGCCAAAATAATGATACCATTCACGAGCGTCTCCATCGCCCACTCTTTTATCATGTTCAAATAATACACCTCTAACATGTTATTCTGTGGCTTTAAATATTAGGAAAATTAGATAATCCCTTATCTTCTGCAGCCAATGAACCGATCCGCCAATTAAACAATACGAATAATTTCATTCCCAAAGTTGAGACTTTTACGATGGGTAAGTTAACAACCGGTTTCAGGCATTAACGGAAAACTAAATGTGTATCTTATCAGATAATTATCTACTAATTATCAGGCAAATTATCGACTTGACATACAAAAGTGTTTTATTCAAAATTGAGGAACTTACTAACAATTGATGGGACGGTGAAAATATCATCAAATAATCGATACTAGATTGTAGTTTTAATTTGTATGCCATCACTATTTTTCTTTCAACTTCTTCATTAAGTATTTCTATTTTCAATGTTTATCTCAAAATCCTTTAAGCGATTAGTGTCCATTTCCGATTTTTCTTGATGCCTTACATTTTTCCAGATTCACTGATATATTTGCACTAATATATATATATATAATATATATATTTAAGTATATATATATTTATATTACAATATACTATATTCGTACCAATCGTGTGCTAAGCTCAATTGGGATTGTTTGAGGAAAGATTCCTTTAACAAAGGAATGGCCAAACGGAATAATCACCACAGATCATGAGGCTTTGACATCGATTTCCGCGCGTCATGCTGACATCGAACATATTAAAACATTTATCAATTCTAACTAACGTGTCATCTTACGCAATTTTGGTTGATAATCCTAAATTGGGAGTAGATATGTTATATGTTTATATAGTTTTGATAACTAACGAAAGAAACTAACTTCGTTGTATTTTGAGGTTCAGATTAAATCAGTAAGAAAATAATTTACTCTAAGAATCCAACATTAGTATTGGGAATAGTGCCGATTGAGCACTTGATAACTCTTCTGATAATTTTACGAGAGCAGTATAATCAGAAGTAATGAAAAGAAGAATAACTGATCACGTGATTTAATCATATTTATATCTTTTTTTTTAAGAATTGTATAATTAAATACCGCTTAAAATGTATTGCCTCCAAGATGACCCGTTTTTAAACGCAATGCGAATCAATATTTAAAATTTAAGCGAGAGCACACGTCGCTTAATTTTAAACGCATACCTATCCTTGGCATTAAAAGCTCAAAAACCCTCATATTTAGGGTATTTAGGTAAATATTTAGTGCAGAATCTCATTGAATAATGACAATTGTTACAGATTCAACTCGTTCATACTTTTTTTATGAGGTGGAGTCTGAGTGATAAAATTATTTACAAAAGACAAAAGGAGAAATTCAAGGACACCATGACAAGTCACTCTGCGTCTCCGTCTGAAGCGAATTTATTCCCTCCGTTAATTGGCCTCGTGCCCCGGCTCATAACACGCTCTCAGAGGACCTCGCCCCTTGCTTCACTCCCCCTAAGGGCTATTGTTTGCCATAGGATTTGTCGCCTCCGACGGTATCAGGGAAATCTCCGTTGTAACTCCATCATCAACCTCCTGGCAACCTGACTCCCTCCTCTCCCCTCCCCGCTCCCTCCCCACAACGTTTCCTTGCCCGGCCTCCACCGGTGCCACCACCCCCAATGCCGTTCCCTCGTCCCTTATTTTTTCCTCGCGATGTCCCATATCGGAAACGCGACTAAAAGGTCGCGACCGCTGTGCCTGACCCCATCCCCCTCGAGCGTGGGCGTTATTATGGGTCTTTGCGAGTTATATTAGACTGCATTTGAGAGCGTGGAAGTGCCCTAGATTGAGAGGAGAGGGCTTTGGAACTCAGCGTCCGCTAGCATCCCACCGCGATGGGTCCATCCACAGAGTCCTGTGGCCACACTCAGAGCGCTGCGGAGATCCCCTCGGACTCCAAAAATGTTGCACCGCAAGAAAGCAATTGCGAGTATTGGGAATTATAGTAAACTCACGTATAAATTGAGTGCCCATCATTACCTATTTCGTCGCCTAAGGAGCGACTGTCACACGGTCTGGTTTCATAGAAAATCTCGAGCTTTAAAATTGCGGCATCAATTGACTCTACAAGCAGACTCCCAGAGCCTGAAAGCTCTAAATCTCTCATTCAGCAAACGGGGGATCATTATATTGTCGGAAATGTTTTCGCTAAACCTCGAAAAAACTTCACTGCCATCGAAAACTTAGTATGAGTAAAAAAAATCAGTAATTAAGCAGACATATGTCTTTTACTTGAATATTAAATTCTTTTGCACAACGTGACCAATAATTTATCATTGTTGAATATTTTTAACGGATTCAACTGTTTATTTTAAGGAATACGTTCCCGGAGCACCACATAGAAGATTTTTCTACTATCTCCAATGAACATTTTCAAATGTTTATAGGTAAGGTAATCACAAATACAATTGGAAATACTGTAAAAATGTTCCCAAGATATTTGGATAATGATAAATAGTCTCATAAATAGTCTCCTTAAAACCCTAAAAAGGATCCCGTTATGTTACCCTTGGAATATTATCAAATTAAGAGGACTGGTATTTTAGTATTAATTATTTAGATTATGCTTCGTCGTTGAACTTTCAGCATTTGTAAAAGAGATTTAATGATATTTCTTTTTTTATATTTTGGTAAATGCTCAAATTTTACATTATCATTCGAATTAAATTTTCATCATCCATCTAATCGAACTCTGATATTTTTGAAATGAAAGCCGAATTCATTTTGAAATACGGGCAATCAGCACTGTATGTTAGAACCTCTCATACCTAAATCGACATCTATTAAATAAGGAATGAAATGACACTGATAATATTTAAGAAAAAAAGCATTTTCTCCGAAAGTACCAAAAGAAATTCATATGTCATAAGCACTTGACAATATAACATATTTGATTTCTTGCCATCCTGAGTTCTCGCGGAAAAACAAAGGAATAATAATTCTGTTTATACTATTTTACAAATATAGAACAAATTGCAAATATATAGAGAAGCATCTTTACACATTCCGTAATAATCTTCATCTATTCCGCCATCCCTCAGTCTCCTTTGGTCTTCGCATTAAAATTTACTTCTTGATTATTTCAAAATGTATACCCAATTCTGTGATTTCTCTCTTATTACGTACACATCTCACATAGTCCTCATTTTTGCTTTACGGAGGGATTACATACAAGATGTAGAGTGAATTCCACGTAGAAGAAAATAATATATATATATATATAAATCAACATCAGCGACATGGAGCCAAAAGAACATTGGCTACTTCTCGCTGTTCTCTTCTTATAAGGGGTTAGGCGGTAGGTTAAGAGAGACTCCATAGTCTTAATCTCACCCCAAAATAAAGACGACTATCTTTCTATCTTAGAATTCTTTATTAGAGACTGAATGCCTCCATTTTATGCAATTATTCTTCCCTCCTATATAAATTTACTTAAATCTTAAATGTCATTATCATTTTTTTCCAAGAAAAATTCCTAACTCACTCCCTCTTATATCTGTGTGTGTGTGTGTGTGTGTGTGTCCAAGTAGCACGGAAGTGTTGAATAAAAATTTTTGAAGAGCAACAACTAATATTAGAACACAAAAAGAGCACTCACACGTCATTTCTTAATAATTTCGACGGAATTCAACTCAGTCTTCCTCAGAAGAAACAGTAGTACACACACACACATATATATGCTCTGGTATTCTTTCAATTTCCCAAGGCATTTCTTCATCATCTTTCAATATATCTCCATCAGTCTCTCTCTCTCTTTATACCGTCTCTCCTCCTCCCAGCTCAATTCCATCTTGTCTCAACTCCCCCTTTCTCTCCACCACCCCCTTTTCATCCCTCCACCCCACTCCATGTCCTTTGGAATTCCCCACATTCTTTCCTTCGACTACTCCACTCGTTTCATATCGGATATTATGTTTCTATTACGTTTATTTCGGAGCAGATAGCTCGACCATCGCCTCCTCCCATTCCCCTATCGTCTTCCCCCACCCTCGCCCTACTCTGCTAACTCCTTCTCTCACTTTCTCTCTCTCTCTCTCTCTCTCTCTCTCTCTCTCTCTCTCTCTCCTCGCGACAGTGGATCAATCACAGTTGCAATCAGAAGGGTTCAGAGCGCGCTCTTCTTATTTATGTCGACCTCATCGATATCAAGCCCTTCCATTTCTCTTGTCGTAGTTCTTTCCTTTTTTTCACGTCTTGAACGATGAAAGGATTCATTTCCGTGCACTTCTTATTTTTTCTTGCATTCCAGAGAAAAATTAACAGACCTTTTTCCTCCATTATGCCTAGTGCTAAGAAATACATCGTTTAGGGGTGCTCGACAGCCGAGTTGGCTTCATTTGGCGTTTGCAAAAGATTTCATTGCTCCAACGCCTCGGATATTCTTGACTGTACGCTTGCCAATGACTTGAACTAATTAGCGTTGAGGGGGAAATTTGACGTTCACTTGTTCAAGGATTAACACACAATATTCAGAGTAAAATTCTTTTCTCAACACAGCGTAGCCATCACTACGATCTATAAATTTTAGTGCCAAAAAACTCAGGGCTTGAAAATGAAGAGAAAGTTCCGCGATTATAAATTAAATAATTGTTGCGGAATATTTTCATGATCTTTCTCAAGCAAATTGAGCTTCTATTGTGTTAATTTACTATTCCAGTTATATGATTATATCCTGATAATGTTATTTATTGGTCAAAGCAACGTATTTGGTGGTTGGAATAGCATTGGCAATGATACAAGCAACCCGAAAAATGCTCTACTTTAAGACAAATCATGCTAGTACGTAATTGACAAGATAATTGTTGTGAGAAAGTACATTTTTCATTGTATTAGTGGATTACAATTTTTAAATAAAATTGAATATAGTATTTTCAATTATTTAAGATCTCGCCGAGTTAAATGAAAATCAATCTAAAACGATACTATTGGCTTTGAAAGATCCGAGTATATAAACGCCCATTCGAGATAGAATTACAGTTCTTGTTTATTGTATTATTTTTATGTAACAAATGATGTCATCAAACACACTGACTCAGGAAAGTAGTTGTAAATGATTAAGTACGGTAAAAATACACAACCCTTCTGGAGAGTTTTTGAGAAATATCAATTCTTTCGTGTTACTACTAAATGGAATCCATTATGGCAATCAATCATCGTAAATTATAGACTTATACATTTTTATAAAATGAGGCCACGAATAACTGATAGGGATTAGGGAAAACGTTGGCAATCCTTTTGAATTAAAGAAACAACTTTTCAAATCAAAATCTAGAAAGTTTTACCTTTTTCTAACCTGGTGAACTATTGAATACTTGAGCGATTCCAATTTAGGAATCGATGCTCATCAGTTTCACAAAGGAATATGCAAAATTATCTATCCTTCAATAACTTAGAGAAATACTCCAAAAGTAGAAGATATTTAACAAATTACAAACTTGTAATATTTTGGGCGACAACAACTTAAGCTGGAAAATATATTTGGGCATAAGGAGAGTCAGGCACTATTCATTTATGATGGGTAATCAAGTAGAGTAAGGAGACAACATATTTTTTCCCTAGTTACGGGTTGACCTCGTATGTCACGTTTGATCCTTCCGTGGTCAAGGCAAAAGAATGCGCTTGACGATTTGAAAATGGAACGTGTGAACGCACATAATTAAGACACACGAATCGTATTCCATTGGACTGAAAGAGAGCATCTTTAGAATTAGAAAAAAGTTGAGAGCAGACTCGACGGATAAAAATTCCCGGCGAACGTGCCCCGCATCGCCTTCTAGATGAATTTTACCAGGGAACTAAACAAAAGCGAAGGAGCAACAAGCTTATGTGACCACGGCGCACGACAAATGACTGAAGCCTCTCTTTTGTTTCAGGCAAATTCAAGAGGGCTCTCCAAGGGGTGAGGGGCGCTCCCTCGCCGAGGACGTCTCGGATGCAGTGGCCGAGAGAGCAAATGAATGGAGGGGGCCATGAATAAAATGTGACGGAGGGGAGTTTGAAAGGGACGTCCTCGCGAGGTGGCACCCCAGAGGAGCTCTCTCGGCCTCCCTCCTGTAGCTCCTCCCTGCCGTGCGGGGACGAGGGTGCGGGGGTGGGGGGAAGGCGAGGGGAATAAGGGCTATGAGAGATGCCAACCTGTACGGTGCAGTTCCCAAGGAACTCGTAGAGGCTGACGAAACCCCGCGACGAAATCGCGAGAATTAAGAGAGGGACTCCTCGTGGTGACCCGCGTGAGGGAGAGGGAGCTTGCTGATGGAACCATGTCTGATTCATTGTTCACGCCTTGAAGAATTTAATTTTGTTCGAGCAGCGCTATTAAATATATATATATATATATATATATATATATATACGCATATGTATTCATGGATATGCATAATCTATAAATACCCTAGCTATGTGATTTTTCGGGTACCAGACCTTCCTTGGGAAACCATAACCGACACAGAGAAAGTAACTGGCCCCCCCTACCTTGACAGGTGAATTTCACACGCCGTCGAACTTAGTACTGGGTGAACGATTAAAAAAAAACCACAAACACAGTAATCAATCCAAAGGTCGGTTTAGTTGGTAATGGTAGAGCTCACCCATGTACCTAGCCCGACGGCGTGTGAATAATCACACATCAGGGTAGGGGGGCCAGTTCCTTTCCCTGTGCCGGTTATGGTTTCCCAGGAAGATCTGGTACCCGAAAAAAATCAACTAGCTTGGGTGGAGCTGCAGGTGCCCAGAGTGCCTTGCCCGGGAATCGAACCCGGGACCCTCCGGTCAGTAGTCCAATGCTCTACCCACTGTACCACCGCGACCCGCTGTATATATATATATATATATATATATATATATATATACAAAGTATATCCATTAAAATTGATTAAGGTATATAAATACATGATAATTATTACATGTATACATATATAAATAACCATAAACACAGTAATTAACTCGAAGGTCGGTTTGGTAGGTGATGGTAGAGTTCATCAAGTATTTAGGCCTACTGTGTGTAAAATTCCGTTCCGGTAACGGTTTCAATGGAACACCTAGTACCCGAAAAATCACAAAGCTGAGGGTACCGAGAGAGCCTTACCCGGGAATCGAACCTACGCCCTACGGTTAATATGTGTATACACACACACGCACACATAGACACGATTATTTTGTCCTGGAATTCCAAACCACAGTATAAACAGATTGCTTCCCTCTTCAGCGCACCCCACCCTTCAAAATTCCCGTCTTTTCCTCAGTTTCCGCTAGAACACTTTTCTCACTTCGATCTCAAACTCCGCACTATAAATTCCTATCAATGTCATATTCAACCTACATTAATCTTTTTCCCTTTTTTTATTCTGTGCGTCTTCACTTAGTGTCTTCACGTTCAACATCCTCCTATTTACAAGTTTCCTTATGCTAACGCAATTACTCTCATAACTCTCGCTATTTGCCTTCAATTATTGCCGGAATATATTAAGTGATTATAATACTTGATGCATGACCTTCGGGACGTTTCACTTGAAGACGTGTAAAATCTTCAGAACGTATTCGCCATCTTTATTCGGCTTTCCCTTATGATTTATCATAACGGTTTTGCGCTGATCTCTCAAATATGAAAATTATTTATTCGAGAAGAAACCGACAAATAAAGAAAAATTCAGTTCAGATTTTCTTATTTGCTATTAGTCAAAGATATTATGCGTTTATGCTCCCAGTTAGCTTGGAGGCATTCGTCGAAGCGCCCGCCTGAGCTTTCCTTCGACCAACCAGAGTCACGACCCGGCCGGGCCTTGGCTCCCCTTGGAGTGGTTCCCCAAAGTTTTTCAAACCCAAGACAACGTGCTTCTTTTAAAATGAGCAGTCTCCGTGTTATCGGAGAATGGTAACACGTAGATTAATGCAACTTTGAAGCGATTTTACGATATAAAAATAGTGTAAGGGAACTTTTTTTTCACTGCATTCACTGTAGTAAAAACTGGGATATAAATTTTCACGTGTTTCCTTATATAATTTGGTAACGGAACCGCTGGGACCAAATTTAGATTTGTGTCCCAAATAAATTAAACTTTTGTTACAAAACTTCTTAAGCCAACGGATCCTATTTTTCATTATTTTCCTTTCTCTTATCAAATTCATTCAGCTTTCCTACCGTCAGATTCGTTTGAGTTAATCCTCTCAGCTGAGGCCCATCCAATTCAAAATGAAATTTTCTGAGCTCTTGCAATCCCTGAATTCTGAGTAATATTTTTATCGCTCCTTTGCGCGCACTAAGGGAACTATTTGCTTTTATCAAAATATAATATAAGGTATTGAAAGACAAAACGCAATTGGCACGAGCCAAATATGGAATTATCGGCTGGTTTTCGAGGAGGATACCTGTTTAGTAATCGTATCGCGAGGCTCAGGGATAGAAAATCGTTCAACTGCACCGATTAACTTTATACCTACATTTAGTAGGGGGGTCTTGGGAGTATTCTGCTTCTTTGAGTGGGATGCTAAAGTAAATATTCACGTGGGTGTGACATTTCGTGACAACTTCGTAGACAGGAGCAAGTTTCCCTATTTCCTGACTACAGAAGTGTGTTCGGTTCTCTCTAAATAAATTACCTTTTCCAAAGCCTTTGAAATAAGATAACAGTTAACAACCATCAAATTTAAATTACCATTTTGGAAAATTTTTGTATATTTACCCCTGAAGTAAGAATTTGGGCAATTTTAACCATTTCAGCAATGATCACAAAAAACTGAATCATGAAAATTGAAAATAACATCTTATGTGACCATTGAGATCAATTACTTATCTTACGTCCTACTCTAGGATGGTTGGCCTCATCTTAAGTCAAAATACGTATTGCACGGCAACACTTTTGTTAGTAATCATGGTAAACACCATTATCCAACCTTTCGGAGATAAGCTGCAATAATAATAAGTTCGATAATTACAGAAAATTCCCAATTCTAACGTTTGGTCGGATTATACTCATACTTCTCGTTTTTACTGAGCCGGAATCCATTATTTATCAAAGGATGAAGCTCAAAATCAGAGATAAATCGAAGGAAAATCTCTCTTTAGCAGTTAAGATATCAAGCCAATGACAATGTTTATGCGGTGGAACTCAAATATACCGAAGAATCTCTCAAAATTCATTCAATTAATTCCACTTCAATGAAGCATGTGTAATTCAAATTAAATTACCGCAGTGATTCATCAGATTAGAATTGAAGCATTATTTCACGGTGCTTATTGCAATAAGGATGCAATCAAAATAAATGGCTTTCTCACTACCACCAGATGTTGCACATGAAAGCGTGAGCCATTTTACCCTCGAGTGTCTACTCTTTGGACTTGAAACATGTGCCCATAAGTTACTCATTTCGCATTCACTTTGGTATCATTTGCGTAATCAATTCTTGTTTGCCAATCCATTTTCGCTTCATTTTACCATCGCTTGACGGTTTACCAATATACTTGTATTCCGTTATTTTCACACATACCTTTTCTTATTTTACTTCTTTAATCATGGACAAGTTTAATAAGTACATGTTTTATCATGCACCTGTTTTGCATGCACATGTTTACCAAATAAGGTTCATTCCTACCCGAGAGGTTCTTAATAAATTGTTTAAATACCTTTGACCTTAGATCAAGATGCATAAAATCAATATTCATTGTAAATTATGGATTGTTCTCATTGATAAACTTAAAATTACGAGATAGCGATGAACTCCTCATTGCGTAAATGGACCTGTCTTTAAATTACCAGAAATAAGGAATCTTACACCAGTGAATAAAATTGGAGAATGATTGGGATGAGCTTATTACTTCCATCCCATTTAATATTATTTAGAATTAATGCGTGATCTCTCAATCCTTAGAAGAATCCATTTTTAATTCTTTGATAATCCATTAGATTTAAACTTCGAGTAAAAGGAGTAATTTTCATTGCACGATAACATCACTTAAACCTAGTAGGTAGCACAGGAAACTTTTAAAACCTGATGGGGAGTGAGTCAGAATGTCAACACTTCCATCAATATAAATAATTGAACCAGGATATTAGCTCAGTGGCCACGTTAGGACCGCAAAAAGAATAAAATCAACAAAACAATGGAAAATAAGTAACCCAGTCGATGCTGAATTTTCCGTCTACATTTTAGAGTAAAATACTACATAGTAAATACGTAACTTTTCATGTATTTGCGTTGAAAAATATTACTATTAGAGTGCCAAAAAATACACTATAGGATGAATACAAGACGCTGCACTATTATACGAGGCATGCAGATGATCCACTTTTCGAAAATCCACCTGACTCATCTTTCTGGAAAGTTGGCGTACGGTCATATCTTGCATCTAACCACTCTGACAAGCAGGTCAGCCCGCCATTGTTTATGAGGGCCTCTTTAAGTTTTCCTAAAATCACGATCACAATTTCTTAGGGAATTTGGGTGACGATAAAATTATTGAAAAACGATATCGATTAGGTGAACAAAACTATGAGACTAAACTACGTAATTTCCAAAACAAGGAATGATGGATAAATGTCCGCTAAATATGATGAAATCTTTTGATATGGTTTTGAAGTTATTTCCTGCAGAGAAAAAATATTCAATCCAAATATAAGATGAAATAAACATTAGAAAAAGACAAAACGAGCATTTCACGTCTCTTTTCCACCGCTAAGAGTTGAAAAAGATGATTCTTAAACTTTTGTATCTTATCACAAAAGGAATGAATTGGAAAATGTATGATAATATTTTAAGTATTTAAATACACTTACCAGTAACAAATAGGTTTACTTTTATGAAATGTAAATAAATAAATTGACGCAGTGTCTGCTGCAAAATATGACCGAGACAACCAACTTAGCGTTTCACGTAAATCATAATCATTGACGCAGATCCGACTTCAAATACAGGTGTAAACGTATACTACCACGGACTCCATCTCACATGCCAAACTTACCGAAACGCACACACTAATTCCTTATTCGAGGTCGGTAACGCAGAGCTTGTTGCATTTATTCAGGGAAACGAAGTAGTACTATCGTTAATAACGGTATATCGGACATCAGTGACTACGGGCAAATGTCTGTTACGGCGGTAGATTTGAGAACGCCACTGTGCGTTAAGTGTTTTCAATAGGGCTTCCACATTGTGTAATTATCTATAAATGAGATAAAACTTCATTGCTTCATTCATATGCCTTACTTATCTGAGAATAACAGATACAGAAAGTATAAAATAGAGAAACATAACGGAAACAAAGAAAAAGTGAATAGAATACAATATAGTTCAAACGGGTGGGTTTGGCGAAGAACAAACTAATTTTACCAAGTGCCTGAACAAAGACATCTATGGAAAACATAATAGGGAATCTTTTGAGGCTCGTTATCCCACTGAATATTTTACAAAAAGTCTGCTAAAGGAGGAAATATAATAATACCTCGGATGGGAAGCATAAAAAAATACAATTGAAAAGGAAACATTTTTAAGACATGGATTAATAAGGAGAGAGTATATCGTATAATTATAAGTAACCCATACTACACAACACTGACTGTTAAATTTTCCAGAAACACTTGACACAAGGACAAAGGAGGCAGATGAACGACTCCGAATAACGATTACCTTTGAAAAATGGAATTTTGAACCGTTTTGTCACTATATGACTAAATCTCTTGAATCACCTAAAGCAAATTATGGAAGTGGCTTTCAGGCACACCCAATTAAAAGCCCAAATTTTAATATTAACATATATATATATATTCTTAAAACCCTTCCCTTTCGTGGTAAGGAGAGCCTCTTTTTAGGATATTCTTCGAAAGTTACTCCCTTTTTTCATTTATTCCATACTGTATGATCATTCCTCTGCCACATTCATACACGTTTTCATACGAAGTATTCTGTACCTGAGGTCTATAATACTAGTATTTCACATCTTAAGAGCATCTTTCATCAGAATCATTCATTCAACTCTCGGTCTACTTCACCTCTCAAACCATTCACTCTCCTCTTTTTAGTGATTCGACTCTCACCTATTCCCACGACATGAGAGAAAACTTTTTCATGCTCATCTAATCCCCGTAAATGTGATGAATATTTATTTCGAAGCTCATCCAAGGTCCAATTTATCACTTTTACTCTCATTAAACCACCATTTATGCAACATACCTCCCGAAATCTTCGTCAACATTAATGCACATCCGGGAATAATTGAATAAATAACTTTGAAAAGAGTACTTTTTTATTATCGACCTGCGATATTATTTGTTAACTATTGTTACTTCTTTTTATGCTATATTTTTCATCATTTCAGACTCACAGACACTGGAAAATATAAATTTCGTAAAATTACTTTATTGGAGGTAAGTGAAATGAAATCATTATCTTTTTGATTATATTTAATGTCAACACAATCTGCTAAATTTCATTGCAGATTTATATCTCGAAAGGTAAAATAGATGCGACTAAAAATAGTGCAGAAAAGTTGGACCACATAGCGTAATTGAGGAAAATATGCAGTGTCTCATACTGATCGTTCAACACACAGATTAACTATGATGCCTTATTCACTGTAAATATACGTACAGCAGGTCGAATGACCTAAGATCGTTTTTTGAAAAATACGAGCACATGCTTTCTTCAGAATCTTCAAATGCAACCAGCTCGTTTGCCAAATACTCGGGGTGAGTTATTTAGACTTAAACCATCTAACAAGCCATACCTTTTTGGCGCATTTGATTAATTTTTGACCATGATAGAGACTTATGAAGTGGTGTTCAGAGACTAATGTTTGATCAAAAACTGGGTAGAAATAGTGGTTGGAACAAATGTGGTCCAAAAGTTATATAAGTTACGCATATAATAGGAATATCAGTGAAAGACACGTATTTACAACAATGTAGGACTAGAATTGGCTGAAGAGCTAATCCCAGTCCTGAGAGAGGGATGACTATCCAGGGGACTATCAGCGTTATCGTCTATTAAACGGAAATCAACGTCTATTATGCTTCTAGGGGTCGAGTGTTTGCATCAACTGTCGATAAAATTAGACTACGGTTAAAATAAATACTGAACCTCCCGGTGGTAGAAGTGGGGTTCATTATTATAAATGGTATTTTTCATAGATTGCTTGTGCTAGGGTGCTTTAGTTTACGATATGTTTAAGACCAATAACAGGTGACACACAACAGAACACTAATCAAGAAAAAAGAGAGGAAAAATAAAACTGAAACCGATATTATTTAAAGTCGTCATATCCCAAAATAAAATTGTGTTGCGACAACAAAACAAAGTTTACATTGATGAAATGGTACTCGGAGCTTCTCTAGTGAACTCTTCCTATATTCAATTTTAAATTTCACTTGCCCTTTTGCAGAGGGCATCAATATCACTAAATACTAGGTTGCAATACGGAACTCGAGCACTGAAGGAGTCAGGCTACAATAATGTATACTGTGTGAAATGGCTGCAATGTATCTATAAGAAATCATTTAAGAAATGTGCATTTAATAATTGTCAAAGTATCAAAGCTAACCTCCCTTTAATATCCCGAATTTTCAACTTCAGTCAAATCAGTCATTTCATTCAAACGGTAATTGCAGCTGAAGTGGTGTACGCGATATTTCATTGTCCATGTGTCTCAACCTTCTCCCAAGATGTGTATCCGGACAAGAAGACTTTGCTCATTTCTGCTTAAGAAGGTGGAGAGATATCATGACTAAATGGGATAAACCTTTCGTGGGAAGAAGAACATTCTAATGTCCACTTTGTTAGGCACCGAAGGAGTCATTGCTCCTCATGGATAGGCTCAAGTTCCTTTATAGTGAGCCCTGGAGGTACATAAGACAAGTAATTAGCACAACTCCTTCGTTTCCACCTACCGTTGTCGTATCCACCACTTTCTCAGAGAACCGAAGCTCGGACTGGTGGTTAGCTGCTAGGCCGCGGGAGGCGCTGGTAACTACCACTGTAGCGGCGCCACCCTCGCGTATCACGCGGCGGTGTTGCCACTCTTTCAGATGAGCTAGGACTTTGTGCATGATGAAGGAGGAAGTTTACTCTTTCATCAAACCATTCACACTGAATTTCGATGCGTTTCGCTCCTTGTCATTAGGTTCTGCTTCACAAGAGTCATCTTCGTAGAGAGAGATCGCAGGTTAAAAAAAAAACACCGTTTAGTCAATGTTGAAGTGTCTCGTCGATTGTGTAACAAAAGTTTTCACGTGCCTTACTTATTTGGGGAACAACACTGAAGTCACAGTATTTCCTCCTAATTCACTTACAAACATATTGTCTAGGAATACGAGAGCGACGGATTGTCCGCTTTCAAAAATCGCTTCTAATATATTCGGAAAATTCTCATCTGCTGAATACGAAGTCGAGTACAAGAATTCGCTTTACCTTACTACCCCTGCTAGGACGCTTACAAAAGCTAACAGAAGACGCACCTTCGAACGACGAGGAATTACCCGAGCATGTGGCCGTTTTATTGAAATAAATACCAGTTCATTTTCGTTCTCACTTATGGAGGCTTGCTTTACTGTTTGGGTGATAAAAAAATGGTCCAGTTGATATTTACGATATTCCCAGAGACATTTATTCGCGGCGCAGCGATTCGGACAACTGGAGGTTGCTGCCGACCTCAGCGTTCAACTTCCCTCAACAAACACTATACTTCGGCACTTTAAGACATAAAATTTGATTTGTCTTTTTGATGTATATTTAAAGTCTTGATTTAACGCCGATGCAAAGCTTAAACATAACATTTAAATAATTCTTAAGTTAAAAAGAGAAGCACAGGTCCAAAAAATAATTTTGTTGCCTGTTTCTGACACAAGATTATTGCTGTATTCAACCCGATGTATATTTGTACCTTAAACGATTCACGTTTATTCTAATCACATTTATATTTTTATCAATCTTGGAAAATTCACAGAAATGCAATAAATCAATTGCAATTGAGGCATCAATTTAGACCAGCACAGTGTTCGTACGTGTGATTTTAATGCCTATATGCCTATCAGAGAATGATAATAATATATTCACTTTCTGCGCAGCACGTTTTTGTTCCGAATAGGGAAATTTTGGATAAGATCAGAAGAAGTGTGATGGTATTTTTTTGATCTTCCCTGGTATTTTTTTAGCTTATAAGGCAATTCATGAAATGCAATCAGATTAATTCAACTTCAGCCTTGTTTCCTAGGAGAAATATCGGAAGTTTGTTGAACTAACAAAGCGTATATTAGATACTTGAGAAGATAAGCCAAGTCTTCTCTCAGTACAGTTAAACACCACCAAATTCTTTAAATTTCACAAGAGTAGGAGCAATAAATTACAATAATATAAATAATATAATCGAACAATGTCAAAAATATATCTAGAAATGAGCAGTCGGTCGGAGATAGCTCAACAATAAGAATATGTTTTGTGCACAAGAATTTACCGAGTGAAGAGTAAAGGGTAATAAATACTTTTTATAGCAATTGATAAATACGTCTATACGAGTATAAGGCTTTTCCGAAGGAATTAAGTCTGCTAACAATCAAATTCGGGGAAAATGTCGATTATTACCCACACAGCAATTAGTATGTACTAGAAGAGTGTTTACGATAGAAATACATTCATTTGAAGCTTCTAAAACATTTGAGGATATGAAATTTTCCCTATGTCTTGGGTGCAAAATAATTTATAAAAATACTGTGTTGCCCTTACAATATGGGCTATAGCGATCTATCCAAACTAAATCAATTACGTACTGGAATAGGATTCTGTTGGTCAATGATGAATCAAGAGATTTATCAACTTTCTAAACCCTAAGAGTTTTCAAGGCATATAATACAGCCTGTGTAAATGTACTGGCTATAACTACAACTAGGTGCATTTAATTGAACGGCAGTTATATTTCAAAAGAATAATTGAGAGTGCTATAGTTCAGTAAGCAATGTCGGCTGAAACACCTCTAATAAGATTATACTTTGGAGAACTTTTGTTGAGTCCAACTTTGAAATATTGGGAAGTCTATCGTGTGTAATGGAATGCACTAAGCTATTATTCACTTTGTCCACGGGCTAAATATTAGTATATCTGATTTATAAACCCCGACGTTCTTCTGAATTTCTAATTTGTTCGATTAGAGAAGATAAAGATCGACTTGATTGGTTGGGAATTGGCCGTATATTGGAGGGGGAGACTTAAGAATAAAACAGGGAGACTCGCCCAAGAGCAAAGCATTTTGAATTAAGTTTCCAAAGAGAAGAGTGCAAAAGATGTGAAATGGGGAAAGAAGAAAGACAGAAGGGAGGGAAGTCAGACAGTGTGAATTTCCCTCGATGCGGCTTCTGGCGCAAATAAGGGCAGGATCTAATAAATATAAAGACCGGGGTTTCGAATTATGAATTCAGTAGGGTATATGGGAGTATGAAAAAAGAGATTCCCAGAAGAATAGGATAAGGGCTTGATAAATATGGGATAGAATTTCGGCCGTCTTTGACGTCACGCATTGATTGGATTGATTTTTAATGGTATAAGCGGTTAGATTGAAGACAGAAGAGAGGAATCCTAACACGTAACACGGCACCCCCGTCTCGAACCTCCCTCCTCAAACCTTGCAAACGTCGGGGATGATCTAATGCCTACTGATTGCAAAATACCACGTGCATGTTATCAATATGAATAGATATTCTGAATTCGGATGCAGACAGTGATGAAGCGGAATGTTATAGGAAGATAATGTTAGTATGGATATAATTGTATGAATATATAGTATGTATATTTTCTCTGTTTCAAGGATTGATTTCACTTATATCAATTCACGGCAGTTGTCAACGCCAGACTAAAACATGAGTCTGCAGCATTAGCCGTTGACTCATGTCCTAAGCTCTGCGATTGAAAGGGCCAGCACGCCTCCAGGATGGCAATCAGAACGAATATCAGCAGCGGAGTCGATTATCTTAAAACTGAGGGGGCTAGGAGTATTCCGAGGACGGATATCCCCTTTCTTATACTACTCCTCTCTCCTACGAAAACTCCCGTGCATTTAACCCTGACGTAACCGGCAAAGAAGAATTAATGAAAATATACCGATTAGAATTGATTGCCCCTTCGCGTTAAAAAAAACACCAGCATGGAGCGGAGAGAAAGGACGGAGACGTTTAAGAGAACCACTCATTAAAACTCAACGGACCGACACTTCCTTTTGGGTTCTACGGTGAAAAGATGATCGGATAGAAGAGCGGGTTTTGGGCGAAAAAATCCAAAAGAAAAAATGAACGCGTCGGTCAATTCTTTTGTTTCGACGGCGAGGAATTCATGGGAGAGACGGGAAAATAAGGCGAGCGAAGACGAGACAACGGAGTTTTTACGATAGCCCGACCAAGCGACAACCTTTTTCTATTGCTGCGAATGTGTGTGATCTCCGAATACGTTCATTTAAAGCCGGGATTGTGCGTTCGGGGAAAAACCCACGAGTTTCGAGGAACTTATCGGTCCCCAAAGAAAAAAATGGCATTCTCGTGGCTACAAGCTTTTCGAAAAATGTGGATGGGGCGGGTTGGTACTAAATTGAAAAATAAATGTGACCGGGGGATGGGAGGCACGATGCGATCACTCTTATCTCTCCCTCTCTCTATGCCTCCCTCCCTCCTATCCCCCCGTCGAGACTAAAGAGAGGAATTCTTCCGCCACGACCAACGGGAAGGGCACACTCGACCACACAACCCTTTTCCGGATGAGCCCACACGTCTGGCACGGCTCGTCTTCGCCACCGGCGGGACAACAACACATCCCGCCCCCGTTTTCTTCTCTCCCTCCACTCGTAGAATGTGAGACCGTCTTTATTATTTCCTGCAACTCCTCCTTTTACTCTTCTTCCCCACAACAGTCAACACTCGCGGTTTGCACGTGCGCCTCGAGATACGAGTGCACTTGGGTATCACTCTTCCTCACTCCATTCCGATGCCGCAAATCGGGATGGCCTGCCCAAAATCCGTAATGCACATGAACGACAGGAGGAGGAGGGCTGGGGAATGGGTGAAGGGGAAGAGGAGGCAATGGTGGTAGGAAGTCGCTGGCGCGAAGGAGTCTGTTGGTAGGGGCTCTTGTGGCAGCTGGGGGTTTGTGGGTGGGTGGCTAAGCGACAGGGGCGGGTAACGAGATTCGGAGGGGCAGAGCGGGGTAGCGGGCCCCAGCGGCACACCTCCAACCACGGCACGCGCGTTGTCGACTTCCCTCGCTGACGGCCGTCACCTCCTCCACTCTCACTAGGAAAATGTATTTCGCACCGCCAGCATATCGATCCGGGTCCCCTTTGTCAACAACGGGATGCCTCATCTCCCTCCCACCTTCTTTCACTGCACTCCGGGCCCACCTTTTTCGCCTGACCCCGGGACGACGCGCGGCAGGCGTCCCTTCCCCGCAGGCGAGTGATTTGGAACTGCGGGGAAATCCCCAGGAAACGGTTTCGGGGAGGTGGCTGTGGGGAGAGGGGTCGGGCGGACGGGAGGGAGGGAAGGAATAGAATGATGAGGGGACGTGTGGCGGGGTATGGAGAGGGAGGTGAAAGAGGGCGGGAGGGGGGAAGAGTTACGAGACGAGGAAAGTCGAACTGGAGGTGGGAGTGAATTGTGGGGCGAGAGGGAGGGAGGGTGAAGGAGGAGAAGACCGCCTTGCCGGGACCGAACGATCCCACTGGGTCGGCTTTATTTTTTTCCGCGAGAGCGTGCGGTCGGTGATGCCGAAAAATCGCGCTCGCGGCCGCGTTACGCTTCCCCGCCGCCTATCTGGGATTCGCCCTCCGTCTCGATCGCACCTCTTCGGGAAAGGGATCCGAACTTTGCGTCCTTCCGGACACCCCTTCCAGTACTCGCCTTTCCCTCCTCGGAATAACTCCTTCCCTCCACGTCACCTCCCCAGATAGGGACCCGCCTCCTAAACCTCTCCTTCGTTTCACTTCTCTCCGCCCCCGCGCGCCCCGTATCCCCACGCCGCTCTCGAGGGGGAGACGCGGGCAGGGAAAGGGGAGTTTCCCTCCGCGGCGCCCCGTAGTTGGCCGGTCGACGCAGCAGGTGTCCACCCACGCTCACACCAACACCATCACCGCCTCCTACACCACCATGGGACCGCAAGGACACCTCGCCATTGTTGGCGACTCGGGGCAGCGGGCGAGTCCGGTGGGAGATGGGGATCGAACCGGCATCACCGCGATCCGAGGGCGCTCTCCCACTCACTCATCAGAGCGACGGAGACGGCCAACACCCCACACCCCCCTCCCGCCTACTTCCGCTCGCTCACCCCTTCCCCTTCGAAACGCTGCGTCCGGGGGCTCTTCAGATCCCCTCCTCCGCGCTCAACTCCCCTCCTCCCCGCGGGGTCGCCCTCTCTCCTTCCTCAGTGGACAATAGCGGGAGGTCACCCAGTCGCCGATGCCAAGAGCTGATACACGGTCAATGAGACCTTCGAGAACCGCCTCTTCCGATGTTCCTGGCGGGCGGTTGCGGCGGGATCCCCGAGGTGTGGTGCTCGCTTGGAAAATCCCAAATAACTGGACCCGTGCGACTCACACCACCACGCCGAACGGGGTCTCCCCTATTGCTTCCTTCCGGCTCCCTGTCCCGTCTTTGCCCTGCCAGCTGCTCTCTCCCGGAAAGCACCAGCTCACTACTTCCTCCCTCCCACCTCCTCCATACCTTCCTCCCCCACCCCACTTCACCCCGTTCCGACGGCCGAAGCGAATAATATCGTCCGGGCGCAACCCGCCACCCCCACCTCGCTCGCGTCTCCCGAAAAACAAAACAGAGACGCACTCACGGAAGATGGGAAGGGGGGGTGAAGGCGATCCCGCAGATATGATGATGTGCTGGCGGTGGTTTTTAAGAGTGAACGTGCTCCGAGCTATCAACTGTTATGGGGTGCTCCGCTAAAGGCGGCTCCGTTACTTCCGCGGGGAACGTGCAAACTACGACGATAGAGCTTGATGTAAATTTATAAACACACACACACACACAGACACATTCGCGCGCGCGCTCTCAAAACCTCAAGAGGGCGCGAAATACTTCCGATCGCCTTATCGCGGGTTGACGCGGTCGGCAACGGGAACACTTGGCGCGGGCGGCAACGCACAGTGCCGAAGTTGACCGGGAAAACAATATCCAAGCCTCTCCCTACCAGCGGTGTGCTCGCGAGAGACAATCCGTCCTCCTGACCCCCGACAGACATCCAACAGCTGAGGCTTCGAACTGGGGACGGCGGGAGGCACGCGCGTGAAGAGAGTGGGAGGTAAGGGTCCCAGAGCGTGAGTGATAATGATTCGGGCGGGGCGTTCCACACGTATCCCCTCCGATGGTCGCGGGGAAGAATGAGCTCCAAACAAAGCGCGTTCCCTCTCTTACGCCTCGGCTCTCCCCGACGAGGCGACGGCGCTACGTGGCCCTGGGTGTGGCCCCCACGAAGGGGCTGGCCGTCCGGTGGCCCCACGCTCGGCCTCCGGGCGGGGTCCGAGATGTTAGCATACACGCGCCACACGTTCTCCCTTCTAGCTCGCGCGGATGGGCCGACTCCCTTAACCGTCGCGGAGGTAGGAGGAGTGGCGGCGGAAGGGGGGGCGGCGGGGGCGGGAAGGAGGGAGCTCCACAGCGCCGCCGCTGCTTAAACCACCCCTCCGCCCCTCCCGGGCATCCGTCCCTCCCGGAACCCCCCCCTCTCTCCGACAGAAAACGCCCCCGCCGCTCACACACCCTTCTCCGCCTCCGCCCCTTCCTCCCGCGCCCCGCTCGCAATCCAAACCCTACGTAGCAACCCCCTTGCCACCCCTGCTCCCCGATGCATCCCCCAAACAGACGGGTAATGCCCAAAAAAAAGGAGGGCGAAAAATAATGATGAAATAACCCGTTCCCCTACTAATCGTGATACTCTTCGCCCCTCATTTCCTCGGACCCCCAACCCTCGCAATCCGTGCCGGCGGAGAAGACCGGGGCCGTGCAGCTACGGCGGCGAGAAAATCGAGGGGGGGAAGGAAAATAGAGGCGTGTAGCGGGCGTGGGATGTGGTTTTTTCGAGAGGCGCAGAGGGGAGGTGAGGGGAGAGCGCGTACGCAGGGTGGATGACGGATGAGAGGGGCGGAGGAAGAGATGGAGTTGTCACAGGGCTGGAGAGCGGTGGAAGCTGGAGGCGGGCGAAGGGATGGAGGGGCGTCGGTTGGGGGAAGTGTTGGCGCGCGCTGGGTTCCCGGGGGGACGGGTGCCAGGGGGGAACGGGCGGCGAGCGGGGCGGGAGAGGGGTAGTTGGGCCGGGGGTTGAACGCATGGGTGAAAGAGTGCTCATCTGGAGGGAGGGCAATGGGTGAAGAGGGCGGTGGTTTGGTGGTAAGGGCAGCACAGCACTCAGGACGGAGTTCGTTCCAAACGATGCGTACGATTTCAAGAAAATTCTTGCTTATCCTGAGAATCTGTTCTTGCTTTCCACTTGACCATGTGATTTACTCGTTTCTTGAATGGTGACAGAATATGTTTGTGGAAATATTTTATTGCCTTATACCTTGAAAGTACTATTTTGTCTGTATCAAAAAGTTTCACTTTTCACATTCTCCAAAACAACATTTGTGAGCCTTCGGATAATCTACATTGTACGCGAAAACTGCATACGAAAAAATAACCTCCTGCAATCACTTATACCGTTTCAATGAAGCCTTTTTCTTAAAGCTACCAGTGAATTTATAATTATTGTACTTTCTAAAGCAGGGAAGATGAATACAAAATTCATCAATAATCTAAATATTTTATGAATGGTTCAGGACGGTACTGTACTGTAGACACCGGAAGACCCGGGTTATATTCCAGGTGACAACTCTAGGCCCACTTAACTACACCCAATTGGTGTGATTTTTCGGGTAGCAGATCTGCTCGGGAAGCCACCGATGGCAATACTAAAGTAACCCTGATGTGAGAATTTCACACACCGTCAATGGCTAAGAACGAGGCGAGTTCTTCCTACCCAGCTACCCTTTGAGTTGACTACTGTTGTGGTGTTCTTTAAATTCTATATTAATGGTTTGTTTTAGGAAACGCGCAAATTGATGTTTTATAAGAAGCGGGTACCGTACCACACTCCTGACGCACGTTTCAGTTGTTGAGGCATGGCACCTTCCTGGTAAATAAATGTAATATTGACTAAAATGTGAAAGGTCAGGGAAGTAAACATCAGGCGGAGAAAAGAGGTGAGAGAGAGAGAAAGAGAGAGAGAGAGAGAGAGTGAGAAATGTGAAAGTGAAGGAATGAAATAATGCCGATTTCACTCAAATAATAATTGATTTTAAGTGTAATAAACGATTCAAATTTTACACTATAGTGTGAATCGATAAACTGGGAACGAATAAGGGGAGGGCTCAAGGGGTAATACGTAGAAATGTGTGGGTTGTGCTGTTTTTCAGTGATGAGAAGTGTAGTTCTTGAAAAGGGGAAGTGGTGAGTGCGTGGGGATATTCAAGGCCGGGAAGAGCCATGATTGATGATGAGAGGGGTCGAAGTGAAATAGACCGAGGGGAAGGAGACGGGGTTGGAGGGGTGGGAGTGGGTTTCGCTCACTGGGTCGGTGGGGGAGATGAGAAGGTCGACGCGGGGGCATTGGAACGACGGGCTTGGGGGGGGTGGGGCGAGCGGGAGGGGGGAGGGATGAGAGCGACGTGCCGTGGCGGTAAAGCCATAGCGGCAAAGGTTAGCAGAGTGGATGGGAGGGATTTTTGGTCGGAAAGACGCGTGAGGCCGCGATGAGAACAGGAAATCGTAGGAGGGGAGGGAGAAAGAGGAGCAGGAAAGGGAAAATGTCGAAGAGCGTCAATAGGGCGGAGTCGGCCGTCGTTTGTGCCCCTTTTTATTTCTAATGTCTGTGAAAGAGGGGAGCGCGCCATAAATATTGGCCTATTTGGGGCTGGTTTTGGAAAATTTCAATAATATTTTCCCGCGTATATAAGAAGCTATGCTGTGGAAACATGAACTATTTTGAAAACTTGAACAAGTACTCGATCACTGCAAAATCTTTCCTAATCAATTATCTCGACTGGTGTCAAGTCTACGTTCCCCTTGGTCTGAGAAATAAAATAATTGAGAAATTAACGGTTTTATGGTAAACGGAAGTGAAATTTCATCGCTCAATATTTTTTTTAGCTGATGAATAGTTTGAGCGTCGGATATTTATTATAATGATGGGGTACTACCTTTACCAATTATGCTTAGCTCTGTTCCGCAAATAATTGTTCAGTTCCCTTTTATAAACTCTATATTATTTTAGAAAATTCACCTTTCATGAGAATATTTCTCGGAGAAAGTATGCTTTATCACAATATGACGTCAGTGCATCATGACTTCAATTACTGTTACACATTCAGCAGCTACGAATCGTCGAGGCTGGAATATCTTAAGGGAGTTAGCTGCGTTCACCAATGAAATGGCCCAGTTGAAGTAAATGCTGAGAGCTTCCTCAAAAGAAATTTCAGTTGACGTTTCATCCCACCGTAAACTTAACTCACTTTAAATGATAACGGGGCATTTGTGCTTGATATGGGTCTTGAACCCGTGACCCATCAATCGCGTCACTAATGTAATTAACTCATGTTATGACTCCCGGTTCAATTTCCTTCACGAACGAGGACTGCTCACAATACGCCTAACGCGGTCATAAAACTTCAAATCAAACAGAGAGGTCATATGTCTTATGGGACTAATATGCTCGTGTCTGGTTGAGGGAGGCTGAAAGGGCACCGAGGGCGTAATGGACAATCAGGCGGGTGAACGCATGCATGTAAGGTCGCCGTACTCGTGGCATCACGCGGGGGGAAGCAATTCAATCCGTCAAACACTGGAGGGAACAGCGGGGGCGCGCATGCATGATTATAGCTCCTCTGCGTTCGACCCCGTACGGGTTTCTCTCGCCCTTCCGAATTTTCGAACAGATTTGCATGCCGCGATTCAATGAGTGCCTTTTGATGGAGATGTTACAAGTCACTAAAAACATACAGATTTCACTTTAATTCACTTAATTATACCATAGTCGATGAGTAGTAATACAAAGCCCTTGGGTTTATATACTTTTCATTGACCATCTGGGAGGTTAAATGTTTTTGTCTAGGTAGATCCGATGAATCTGGGCATTTTTCAATTTCAAGTATATTTTTCCAGTTTCCATTTCAAATCCAAGCGTAATATAAAACTAACGGCATTAATGCTAAATTAAGCACAGAAATTATATCCATGCATGCTATACTAATACGTTCATTTTAGCGATACTATGAATGATTCATCATCGATTGAATAAAATCGTGATGGAAAAGAAATTGCCGGGATTCTAAATAATGCTCCTTAATGCCTTAAATTTCATTTTCGTTTAATACGGGAAAAGGAAAATTTAGGCGCTTTCATGCTGATAGTAGGAGAACAACAATCGTCTAATGCTTAAAAACATTCGTGACTGAAAAAGAAACGTCTAATGAAAACTATCACACATGAAAGTTTTAATAGGCTGATGGACAAATTTCTAAATGATAACTCTCGTATGAAAATAAAAATATACTACCCGTAAAGGATAATCTAAAGTAAATGGTTTTACCATTATCTATCCACTTTTCAATATACGCTACCTTCTTGACGGCAGTGAGGGCAACGCACTATTATTTCGACAAGGTTGTGTGGAGGATTTCTGGGAATCGATTGATAAAATTCTTACTGGAAAGTGTTCGATTTGGACCAAGTTTTCTTCACGACACGTTTTAATCTCTTTATACCCGATTCGAGGCAACTTGCCTAAACCATTTTAGGAAGTGGCTCCGGGTGTAAATTGGGAGAAGAAGAAAATACGTAAAAGAAACGGAGTTGCAAACAAATACTTAAGTTTCACCGGAGGATTATGAACAAATAGGAGACGTAATCAAGAAATCAGCACAGATATCTCTCGTTTGAAGAATTTTTTCCTAAAACTTCCCTTAAAGTAAATATGTATCCTATAGGGAGAAATGGAGGATTTTTTCAATATATATTCTAAAAGAAAGGCTCAAATGGAATCCACAAAAAATATTGAAATGCTCTAATTCAATCGCTGATCTTAGTTACCAACTTTCCTTTACACCCATAAAATTTCACATCATGAATGCTCTTTATAATCATTACTCCATCATTAAGTAGGAGTGATTCTTAAAAATTTTAATCACCTCATGATTTAACGTATTCATCCTAAATAAAAAATTAATAAGTCCCGTAACTCAAAGCGATTCTGAAAAGCACTATTGAAAATTGTTTCGAACAACCAAAAAACGTCAAGTAGAAACGAGTAATTTATAGATTAAGATATATCCTTAATAAAACGAGGAAAAATATAGATTCGTATTAAATATTTTTGTGGCTAGGGAAGAAAACAAAACGAATTTTTAAGACAACCTATGAAATTACTCATTGAATCTATATACAAAAATCGAACTTTTAAGCATGATAACCAAATTCGATTAGAACAACCCATATAATCGAATAACGCCAATTCAATGGCTATCCGAGTCTAATACGGGAATGAAAGTTTAGGCTACCGAGAAATGCAAACCTCAAAACTCCGCCCTAGAATGGGGCAGGGTAACGAGAGAGAGAGAAGGAGGTTATGCTCCCAAAGGTGACCAGCGAATGTGTGGTGTTAAGTGGGGTAGAAAGACCAAATGGAGAGGATAACTGAACCAGAAATGGGACAGTGTCCACAATTGAAAAATATTAGCTATAATAACAGAATTAGGGTACTGCAATTTACTGGGCTATTACTGTGTCGAAACGACAGCGGAAAGGCAGAATAGGTCAATCAAAGCTTTAATATTAGCACCGTCATATGTCATTTCATTTGTCTAGTTAGAAGACACCTTAGTCGCAATTCTTTACTCAGATAACTGGATTTTGGAGGAAGATACGGTGTGCAACACTTGTTTATAACAAAAATCAGCACACTATATCAGAAAGCCAATTTTCCGTTTTAAAGGCTACACTTTCGGGTTCATTTAAAATACCATATTTTTGAGAGTAAGCTACACATGCACTTGCCATTCTAACACAGTAATTTCGTTCCAGTTCATATTTATCAAAATCAATCGCAGTACATTTTCCTTCGAACAGTCGTCATGGAGAGTCAAAACCCTATTTCTATATTGAATAGATATGTTAAATGAACCAGATCTCATGTCAGAAACAGGTATTGTAACGCTCTTTAAATTTATTCATACGGTACAGCAAAATGTGCGCCTTTATTCGGCTTACATTTGAACTATATTCCTGGCATGAAGTCACGGGGAGAATTTAGGTAGCTCTAAGCAGAAGTAATTCTATGGTTTATGGTTCTTCTCTCTCATCTTTATGGGTGAAAACTCTTGACTCCTTTGGTCCATAAATAATGTTAATTTATCCCTCTTTAAGTTCCCTTCCTCAAGACGCTTCTGCAGCACTGAATAAGAGTCTTGTTAGGATACATGATGTGACTTGGTTCAGTTGACAGCCCCAAGTCCTTCACCTCAACGAAAATTACACAATTTCCTTACGCAAGGTCGTTTTCAGGGTACTGCGTCATGAAACGTATAACTATTTTAGGAAAATGCGAGAGATCATTTGTGAATTTGACAAAGAACACCTAATAAACGTTCGGATATGTCAAAGAGACACCAAGGCCAACCCCATTTGCCGTACCAGGACATTTAAAGAACCTCGGTTCGTGCGAGGAACGCCGTGAATCTTCGCTATGCTTCTCGCGGAATTTTACTCTAGCGGCCATCGTTCAAACTCAAGGCGAGCCTTCGGAGGGTTGGCGGCAGCAAGAATTCCTTTTAATTGACAAGTCGGCTCAATTGCTACTAGCATTGCAACATTTTGATTCCTTAGTTTTCTAATTAATCAGTTCTTACCTCATCAACAGAGTGTTTTTATCTCCTTTTGGTTAAATTTCAAGAAACTGCGGGAGATGCCGCAACAGTAACTTTTAACGGAGTCATCCGCTGTGTGTGCATTATAATGCAACAATTTCAGAGAGTAAAAATCATTCGCCTTGACCGGGATTCGAACCCGGATCCCTCGATATCCGGCCGAGTGCTTTAACCAATTAAGCTACCGAGATGTCCTCTTACACTACTTTTGGTTGTCCAGGAGGGATATGAACCTGACCAGCTGCTCTCTTAGCAGCAAGTTGGTGTCTGAATGTACAGTTCGCAAGCCATCGTAGTAAAAATCTTCTGGAAAATCAGATCCACAACGAAAACTTGAGCGCAAATAAGCGCACATTTGTCTCGGCATTTTCTACAAAATATACGATTCAAACGGATTACCATAAACACAGTAATCAACCCAAAGGTCGGTTTAGTAGGTGATGGTAGAGCTCACCCAAATGTACCAAGCCCGACGGCGTGTGAAAATTCACACATCAGGGTAGGGGGGCCAGTTCCTTTCCCTGTGCCGGTTATGGTTTCCCAGGAAGACCTGGTACCCGAAAAATCAACTAGCTTGGGTGGAGCTGCAGGTGCCCAAAGTGCCTTGCCCGGGAATCGAACCCGGGACCCTCCGGTCAGTAGTCCAACGCTCTACCCCCTAGACCACCGCGACCCTCAAACGGATTATGGGTGGGGAGAATCAGGACGACGCGAGAGTACTAAAGTTGGTGGCAAAGTATCGGAGGGGGGTTTTGGAAGGAAAGGAACGTGAGGGTCGGGAAATTACGTGGGAGGAGCAGGCAATTCAGGAGACGGAATGAACGGGGATCGGCAGCACGGTGTGGAGGTCGGAATTGCACTCCGGCAAACGGCTGCGCATTAAATTGCACTGATCGCCGTCTAGCGTACCAACTCACCTGACACACCAAAACGAACCCTCTTTCCCATCCATGCCCACTTCCTCTCCCCTCCCGTCCATTCCACCCCCCATTCACCTACGCCGCGAAACAAAACACCCGCGCTCTCGGTTCCGCCACCAGCGTCGCCCCTCCCCGCCGAGACCCCTCCGCCCCCCGGGGAAGAGGAACCTTGCTCCCCGCCAATGATGAATTCAGATCCGCAGTGGATACACGCTAAGTGCGATGTAATGGAAACGAGTGAGAAAAACCAAAATGGCGTCCGAGGCATAGCGGTGTTGGCTGCTGTAGTCTCACTGGCGGTGGCAGTGGGAGGGGAGGAGATGGAGGTGGGGGATGGAGGGAGGCGGGAGGGGTAGAAGTGTTGGTGTGGTGGTGCAGGGAAAGTTGGTGGGAGGGCGGTGGGAAGGGAAAGGGGACGCCGGACGGTCACCGTAGCCTGTCGAAGCTCACTCCTTTTTATCGCCTTCCGTCCGGCTGGCAGATTGATTTCAATTTCATCCATCGATCATGGGTGCACCGCGTCCGGAGTGTCCGGAGTGCGCGGACGGTCTCGCGTCTCGTGTGTGCGCGCGGGGCGAAATGAGAGAAACGTAATTTGGAGGGTGGGCAAACTTGAGTGGGGGGGAATATATCTCCCACCCGCATTCCGTCGGGGAATACAATCAACGGAAACGGTGGGAGGAAGGGAACATTTTTATATTTTTTGCGGATATTTGATCATTGATCACAGGAATTGGATCATTAAATATGACGGGGAGAGGAGGAGAATAAGAGCCTCTGAAGAATGGTGCTGGAGGCGGATGCTGGAGATTAAATGGAAGAGATAAAATCGAGAAAGGGTGAAGTCTACAAAGAATTAAAGAGAAGATGCCGTATGGACGGACGGAAATGGAGATAACATTTGTTTGGACCACAATTGAAGGAATAATAGAAGTAAGGCTTCATTAGGAACGCCATGGAATGAACAAACAGATCAAATTGAGCAACATCAAGTGGCAACACAAATTAATGCAATGCATGATAAGGACGCTCCATGAGTCGAAGATTTTAAATCTCTGGAAAACTCTTGGAAGAGCATTACTATTCCGTATATTAGAGCATCTTAAAAGTACGTAAAATAGAAATACTCCAATTTTACGTCCATATCACTTGATTCAGCATCAGTATAGGATGTCAAATCTGTCTGTCGTTAGAATTATGGAGAAATAGTGAAAATATTTCTCTATCATTCTAACGGCACCAAATTCTAATAACGCCTAAAGCTCTAATTATTTTATTCTGGTTCTTCTAGAAAATAAGATGGCTACTCCGCTCCAAATCAAATATGACCTCTAAAGGAAACATGCAATATGGTGCGTAATTTATTTCATAAGCTCTATTCTGTCCAATAATTCATCCTGTGAAGACAGGATAGATTGCAGCACATGTTGCAAATATTACCGCTCAAAGCCAGCGAGAACTCTGGGATATCGATGTCTTACTGGGCCTTACGATGATAAAGAAATTAATGCATTCATTTGTACGATAAAAGAAACAAATGAGAAGGCAAAATTCGTGCGATTGTATCGAAATGTACGGCTCCTGCTCAAAGAACTCTTGTTTGTGGAGTAATAATGGCATTATTTACCACCATTAGTCATTTCTTCCCTGTCAAATATAGGTTCTGGATAAAAGTATAATCATGATTAAAAATAGGGAAGAACAAATGCTGAATGAAAAATGTTCAAGTGATATATATTCGGGAAAAAGAATTGTTCTATTTTATGCATGGTTGATAATATTTCGTAATGTATGGAACAAGCCTAAAAAATCATTAATACTTTAAATGGGAAGATAAAAAGTGGCCCTACGATCATAAGTAGAGCCCGACTTCAGGGTATATCTTCATCCTTTCATATGTTGTAATGGTGGCAGACAAGTTGCTTGGTTGCTCTAATAAATACTTCATTAGTCTAGCGAGACGTGTTTAATTTGGTCACTTACTTGGATGATGCCGATAAAGTGTTCTAAAAATTCTGAACGGAAATCACGAGCAGATTCAATAAATGTTTACTCTAGTTTGCGCAGTTCAGTATAAACTTCTTCCAGCATTATCAATGGCGAACATTCAAAGTGAAATACTCCGAAATAATCAAGAGGCTCGTTAGCTCTCTTTCACTAAACTAGGGCGTTTTGCTGTGACTTCTCCAGGCTCCGATATGCACTTGCATTAATGCTTCCACAGAGAGACATTTTAACAATTAATGCTGTGAAGGAGGGTGGGTGAAATCACCTCACGCATGTACAAAATTTCGTAATGAGTTCACTGCAGTATGAAATTCAAACGAGAGCGTAGCAATGTAGCCCGCTTCTCGCGTAACGATTTTGTTTTTAAGGAAATATTTCCACCATTGTGCCAAATTTTCTGCGTGGTCAAGCAAAAGAGGTATGTAGCAATAACGACGAAGTTCATTCGACGATGGCTGAAACGGTCTCCGACATCATACGATAGATCTCAGAAGATTCAGCAAGGGTAAGACAATACGAAAGAAATTTTAAATTTTATACTACTTGGTTGTATTCATTACAATGAAGACATATAAGGAACATTTGATAAACGTTGAGGTAAATATAAACTTCACTGCTGGATAAGTACATTAAAAAATTAGCTAATGTGCTTCATACAGGGTATGTATTTATGTAGAGACAACCTGTATGTATTTTATCCTACAACCAAATAATTGGAACAGCACAGAACGTTCTTCTCGCTAGCATAATTAGTTGGAAACTATATTATAACATACTAAAATAATTCTTTTCTCATTACAAATGCATACCAGTAACATTTACTTTTGCAGATGAGTATGGAGAAGTGTAATTCTTTTTGAGTTTGTAGAGTATTGCACAAAATTCCTGTAAGATGAACCACATTATCATGTGCTATATATATCCCAAATTCATAAAATAAATATATTTGGCCTAATATTGAGAAATATTTCATAGTTTGATCACACAGAAAGCTTCGTGATTCAGATAATTATGCTTTGAAACATGAATTTGAGTAGCATTATCCAATGATTGTGTATTTAAAGATTGTGTTATACTATGTACTATACTTTACTATATTTTATATGTATATATATATTGTACTATACTTTAATTCAAAGATTGTATTATACTCTGAAATATACATTCAATTTCCGAAATTAGTAAAAGTAAATCGAGAAACAAATTATGTAAAACGTTATGTGTCCCTTCAGTTTGGACCTATAAGAAAGGATTCTCCTGCGTTACAGCAGAGGATTTACTTATGAATAGAATTTTATTCTTGCCAACAATATCAATATAGAGTACTGTACTATCGAATTCAGGATCGTGTTCACCAGTACAAGAATATGCTGCAGCAATAACCCCGATACTACCTCGAGTCGCTTTTCACAGCTATCTCAGCGCTAAACAGATTTCAAGACGAATATTCAAGGATTTGGTATCGCCGTTTACTATTCTCCGCATTGCTGCTTCCATCACAGATAGATTATTTCCTTTGGCCTACTTACCTACACTCTGCTTGTAACGCATTCTGCACGACGCCGCGCCTTGGCGTTGAAGATTCCACAGATTGGAGATTTTATGAATAGGGGCGAAAAATAGAAATATCTATGCTTTATCGTCTGCAGGTAATTGATGATCGAGCCTCCTCTTCTCTCATAAGGTGGGGAGGCGGAGTGAGATCGGAAAATATTTCTGGGACGTCTTCCATCCGTCGCCAGAGAAGACGTCATTTTATCGTCAGCGCTTTCTTACCAGCACTCCTTCGGCGTCTTTTATCGCAGTCTCATCGCAGTTCATTGCTTTTCTTTTCGCCTGACCTTTAACGGATCCAAACTCTCCTTGTCTTTTGTTCGAGGACCTCCCCTAGGTTGTCAACCAGCCAACGGAAGGTTTCGTGTGCCAATTTTTTCGAGAAGAGTTATTTGGGATATAATGACGGGAGTGCACCCTAGGAACCCCATAGAATATTTTAAGCACTAAAATTTAATAAAATCGATTTCCTTTGCTTGCTCCAGCGTAGTTCTATATTAAAATTTGATGTTACGTAACGAGATCATGCTACATTATTCAAGATTCGGAGGTGCTAAAGAACAATAACCTTGTCACATGTAATGAATGCGGGAAACCTTGAAAAAACTATCAAATACCCTATAGTAGTGCCCTTCACGAGATATAGAAAACCGTTGGCGGTGGTTTTAAAAAGTGCCAAACAAATTTCCAGACATCAGAACCTGGGAATTAAGGTGAAAATTTCAGTTGCAAAACCATGGAAAAAGACCTGAATAAATTAATATTCATGTTCTCGGGAACCTTCATGTTGATCTGGTGCTTTGATGTGGTGTCTGTATATGCACCTGATTGTCATCTGGTTTCTGAGGATAATAATAATACAATTTATTTGGTTGAAGGGGATAGACACAACAGTAATTATATTGGCGGCGGATTGCTGAAGAGTGCGATAGAGCGCGTTAGGCGAGCGTGTAAGTTGGAGAGAGAAATGGCTGGCATGTTTGATGGAATGAAAGGAGGGAGGAAGCAAGCGTAATTGAAGAACAGTTTAATGTAGTTTGGGGTGTCATGGTATGTCTTGTTAGGCGAGACTACCACATAATGATAAGAACAACCCCATATCTTAGCTCATGAGCATTCATCAGTGCACCAGTGCAAAGTAGTCGTAATTAGTAAGGGTAATTGAGTAGGAGAATCATTAGACTGATTCAATGGCTTCCTTTATAAAGGTTTAATGGCAGTTTTACTCCAGGGTTCCTGAAGGTACTTAATGCTTAAATATTTAGATAAATTTTAAAATACTAATATGAAAAAGACGACACAAATATTGGAGTGATTTGTGCGATGAAGAGGATATTAAAAATTGGATCCAGATAGCAGGGGAATAGGAATGTCTATCGAATTTTATTTCTCAGGCTGATATTCTGTAACATGAACCATTTAAAAGAGATAAATCTTGTAATGGTATGTTAGATAAATGCTTCTTTGCCTGTAGTGCTACGGATCAACGTGGCAAGGTTGATATTTTGACAATGGAAGACATTATAACAGTCCTGTATATCATGTTGAGAAAAACGTATTGTTTCCATCTTTAATTTTGGCACCACACATTAAATACCTCATCAGTCAAATACTAATTACTTTATGTTCCAAAGATACTTGTAGGAAAAGTAGAAAAACTTGCGCAAAGATAAAATGAATCAACCATAATAGGGAGTTCATGGATCACGACTAGTTAACTCGTAGAATTTTAGGCAGTTTTTTAAAGATACTACGCTATTATGTGGCCAAGTAATTTCTTCTAACAGTGAGCCATAATTAATTAATGTATGTAATAAACTGTCCTTTCAACGTGCTTTGATAGTAAATGCCCCACAGGCAAAGAAACCCATCTAACATTTGGATTTCACCGGCGCTTTGGATGGCCTCAATTTCAACATAATGTATACCCATGACTTCCCTGCAATGACTAAGTCGAATACAGCTATAAAAAATGAATGGCGTGCACAGCTGTGTTCACTTCAGAAGTGAAACAGTGGTGAGAGAATATAATTAGGCTTTTGGCTAATGGATTTAATTACAGTGGAAATTCTGCGAAACATCTCTGAGAGCCTCTCTTGTGGAAATAAATAATTCGTCGGCTATACTCGTACTACGGATAAAATGGGAAAAATCTAGAGTACTGTACTACGCGACGAAGATAATTGAAAAAGAAAATCATTACTCTACAGTAATATGACGAGAATAGAATCAAAAAACTACATCTCCACCACGGGGATATAAGCCGTTATTTGGGGTTGAACAATTGTTGAACAGTTTTAAAAAACTACAGAGGCTAGGGCTCAACATAATGTTTTACTACATTTGTAAAGCATGTCAAAAAACTAATGATTAAGAATTTTCGGCCATAGCCAAAATGGGATTTATTAGGCCAAGGAGTTTTTTTGAATAGGATAGCTCGAGGTAGTGTAACACGATATCTTACAGCTCAAATAAACGATTATTCCATGAAACACTTTTTTCCAAGGGATATTTAATTTTTAAAGAAGGTCAAATAAACTAATACAGTGAAACTTATTAATGATTGTGTTTAAATTTTGTTGCGAATCGAAACTCTATTCCGTATTCAGAATATATATACCATAATGATGCAATGTCATTTAAATTATAATATGAACAGTATAGTGTAAAAGAGATATGGGCCAGAAATTTTTGCGTAGAAATAGGCACAAAAATTAAAAAAAAAACAAATTTTTAGACGCTTTAAGGTTCTTTTAGATTCACATATCATATTTAGAATTTATCTAATGTTTAACATCATTATAATATCGCAAGCAATCTCTTTAATACGGTTTAAAAAAATGCATGATGCAGCATATCTTCTTCGAAACGAATATTTAAGTGATGCGCATACTAATGCAGAAACGTCTTCGACATTTTCGACGCGCTGACTACCTTCAGCATAACGTGAGATATTCATGAACTACTTTCGTGATGTTTACACAGGGATTTTGCCGGAAACACGACAAGCGCACGTGGTGAAGCCGAAGTAACCGGACGCGTAAAGAAGTCAAAAAAGTTTTGGAATGGATTTTTGTCAATGGCACACTTTCTAGGTACATTACCAACACATCTACACATTAGAGGCAAATTGTCACTTCAAGAGAAGAGAGAAGTAGCCAATGACTTAACGCAATGTTTCATTTTTCCAAAATGACACTTCCGGTTCTCCTGTCGATGAAATTGCCCTTGAGAAAAGAAATTGTTTACAGACTGCATTCAAACAGAAGATGTAAAGACTATTGTTGCTTTTTCCTTAAATTCATCTAGATAATTTTCCTCGGCCGGTATGTTCTTAAATTCCTCTTTGTTGAAAAATACTCACAGATCACCTTATTGAACCACACACGTTGATAAAGGAAAATAAATTACATCCATTTACGCATGTTTGCAGTGTGACTTTTATTGCGTGGTGGTTAAGTAAAACTTATAGCAATATCGCAGCAGAAAATGCTGTAGCAATTTTCCATGTGGAGTGGTTATCCCTCGGTAGGTGAAGAAGAGAGAAATTCACACTGCTCCCGAATTCGGCCATCCATTGACAGCTAAAATGTAGCAACGACTGTGCAAGCTATTACGATCCCGCACCACCCCGGTTTAACCCGACGGCGTTGTTCTAGATTCGTGAACAGGGCACTCTCGCCCAAGTGCCATAACTCCGTATTTTCTTGTATTCCTCTACATAACGGCAGAGCATTGAAACCGAGGACTAAGGGGAAATTAAAGGCACTTTGTTGAAGGCGCACCATCTGAGGGCACCAAGTTACTGAATGAGAGAGCGTCGCTGTTCCACCTCCACTTTTCACTCAGCCCTTCCACTCTCCCGGGTGAATTACGTACAACGACGCGCGAGGGTGAGCCCCAAATCATGGCTCCAACGAGTCGATTACTTCATGCTGGGTGCTACAGAAAAATGCGACAGTGAAGACGGAGAAACCAAACGGTAAAATTTACGAATCAAAACAAAGGAATATATACACACTTATAATTACACACATATGTATCGAAATATATACATATAAATACACAGATATATATATATATATATATATATATATATATATATATATATATATATATATATATAATGTAAATTCACTAATTAGTCAACACAAACACAGAAACTAAAACATATAAAAGAGAGACTCACTGGTTCTCGAATTTTCGGTGGTGCCACCACCTTTTTCAAGAGGAATTAGGAACAGAAAAGGTTCTGTTCCTAATTCCTCTTGAGAAAGGTTCTGTTCCTAATTCCTCTTGAGAAAGGTGGTGGCACCACCGAAAATTCGAGAACCAGTGAGTCTCTCTTTTATATGTTTTAGTTTCTGTGTTTGTGTTGACTATTTAGTGAATTTACATTATTGTGCACGTTCGTGGGTTTTCCAAGAAAGTGACTATATATATATATATATATATATATATATATATATATATATATATATATATATGCGGGTCGCGGTGGTCTAGTGGGTAGAGCGTTGGACTACTGACCGGAGGGTCCCGGGTTCGATTCCCGGGGAAGGCACTTTGGGTACCTGCAGCTCCACCCAAGCTAGTTGATTTTGCGGGTACCAGCTCTTCCTGGGAAACCATAACCGGCACAGGGAAAGGAACTGGCCCCCCTACCCTGATGTGTGAGTATTCACACGCCGTCGGGCTTGGTACACGGGTGAGCTCTACCGTCACCTACTAAACCGACCTTCAGGTTGATTACTGTGTTTATGGTATATATATATATATAGTCTATATATATATATATATATATATATATATATATATAGTGTCCATTATTTTGTTCTTGGGAATGATAATTGAGGTGGCTTCCCGTTGCCTTCCTCAATAATTTTATGGGGTCTGACCCCACTGGAGTCAGACGACTTTGCAGCCGCCTCACAGAGGAACATATGCTGCGTGGACTAACTTTCGTCTGGCTCCTAACCGTCGCGTCGGCCTATCTGGGATGAGTGACATTACCAGGAGTAATTATCATTACTCCCGCCAGCACAGCTCTAGGGGTCATCGAAACGCACAAGCCCTTCTACGACGTCAAGGCGGAAGACTTTCTGAGATCAGTGTCAGTTCCTATTCCAAAAAAGTTAAAGGCTACATTATGTGAGGACTACAGAAGAATTAGTTCGGCATCCTACGCAGCTAAAGTTGTTCTCAGGATCATCAATAAAAGGGTAGAGATTAAGGCAAATGATTACTTAGTGAATGATCAGTTTGGGTTTAGGAAGGGGAGAGGTACGCGTGATGCCATTGTAGTAATGAGATCACTAATCGAGAGGGATATAGAATACAATCAGGACCTATTTGCCTGTTTCGTAGATTTCGAAAAAGCGTTTGATAGAGTGAATATGGAAATACTAATGCGTATATTGCAGAAAATAGGAATAGATTGGAGGGACAGGAGGCTAATCCACACCCTGTACATGTCTCAGACTGCTCAGGTGCGAGTGGGAAACGGAGAGTCCTGATGGGCAATGTTTGGAAGAAGTGTACGGCAGGGTGGCCCATTGTCACCGGTGCTGTTCAACGTATATGTGAAGGAAATCATTAAGGAGGCATGGGAAGTGCTGGAGGTGGGAGTGAAAATCGGAGGGGAGTTCGTAAAATCAGTTAGGTTTTCTGATGACCAAGCTTTAGTTTTTCAGTCAGCCAAAGGGTTGCAAGCATTGCTGAATTAATTGAAAATTCAGTGAGATGGATATGGGATGAGAATCAATATTAATAAAACAAAGGGTATGCGCTTTTCCAGAAAGGAAAAGACTAAGCTAAACATTAAAATAGGAGGGAAAAAATAGAGCTGGAAGAACAGTGTACGTATCTCGGAAGTGTCTTGGACAAACACGGTCAAAGTAGTTGGGACATAAAGTGAAGAATTACGCTAGGCAAAGAGGCTTTAACAAAGAAGAGGGAGTTGATCATAGGGACCTTGAATAAGGATGATAAGAATAGACTCGTAAAAACTTTGATATGGACCATAGTTATTTACGGCGCGGAAACGTGGTCACTGAAGCAGGATGATAGAAGTAGATTGGTGGCTTTTGAAATGTGAGTCTGGAGAGGAATGGAGGTGAAATGGACCGAAAGGAAAACAAATGAGGAAATAATAGATATGGTGGGCGAGGAGAGGGGTTTGTTGGGAAAAATTCTACGGAGACAGGAAAAATTTTGAAGACTGTAATAAAGGGGATAATGTTAGGCAGACGGACGAAAGGGTAGGAACAGGATAGGGGCATTAGACGAGATGAAGGGAAGAAGGAAGTACACGGAGGGACTTGATGTAGAGGGAGGGAGAGCTGGATTGCGTTTTGTTTGGAGTCACAAAATATTTATTTAGTAACTTTGTCCATCCAAAACCTACCTTAACCGGTAGATTACTTAATGATAATAATAATACTTATGTGTATATATATGTACACACACATATATATATATAATATATAATATTCCCTCTCCTTATCTCTATTTCTATGTGAATGAATATTTGTTTGCCGTATGGCGGGAGTACTTGGCCAATGTGGCTCGTCTCTTCTTCTGGCTATGCGCGCCATGAAACGCACCGTTCCTAACCTTTATGATATCGTATAAATGCTTTTCTACTATCCTCTCCCCTTCTTGTGTGTCGTCTATTTCTCCTTTGGTGGGGGAAACAGCTCCCTAACAGCTCTTGGCCAAATAATCGGAGCACTTTGGCGCTTTATAAGATCGCAGATCTCAGTGTCAATTAGGTTTTCTCGATATCTCAGGTGGTTAGAGCATCCGTCCGGCAAGTGGAGAGATCCGGTGTTCAAGTCCCGGTCGAGGAAAATATTTTTACATTAGTGGTCTACTTGATTCCCCCTTCCCCATCTCTCCTGTGTTCGTCCTCTGTGTGTTCCTTTCCCCTTTCCTTATCTCTATTTCTATGGAAATATATATATATATATATATATATATATATATGCGCACGCTTTCTCCCGTATAATATACCTGTGCATAAATATGTATGTACATAATTTGAGGGGATGACAATGGACGCAAAGCAGGGCAGAAAATCGGCACCACTTTGAATCTGTGACTTGACAGAGTGCAGGTCGCCCCTCTCTGTTGCTGTTCCCTCTTCGCGTTGGCACACACCTAAGGGCCACGACCACGTTCACACCGCGTCACCATCAAACCCTGGGACGGTTAGAGCGCAATCAAGCCTCGGGGGACGGACGACGCACGGATTTGAGCAAGGAGAGCATCTCGGGTACACCTTTCAGCACACCCCCACGACCCCCTGGCCTATTCTCGAGGGACGGAGGGGCGGGTCGGGTGGGGGAGGGTGCGCCCGTCGGAAAGAAGGAGCCAAGTGCGCCCAGCCCCCGGGGGGAGTTGCCGTCTCGGGAACACTCACCACGGCCTTCCTCCCCTCCCCGCCCGCTCCTCTCCGCGGCCCGCTCTCTCCCGGGGGGAGCGGGGATGATGCGGCACCATTGCGCGGATTTTGGTGCGGGAGTAACGTCGACGTCTCCGCGAAGTCGATCGAAGAGACACGACACGAGGGGTAGGAGTAGGAAACATTAGGTAAGGGGGGTGGGGGAGCGTGGTCAGGAAGAAAAGGCGGGAGCCATTCAACTCAAAATCCCGGCCCCATTAGACGACGGATAACGCGATCTTTTTTACCTTCTCCCTCTTTCCTTCCCTCCTCCGAGTCGAAAAGAGTTGACTTTTTTTATTCGAGCGCCCAAAGGGTCGTCAGCCTCATCGCCTCCTGAAGCCCCTCTCCTCTCCCCTCACCAGCTATTCTCAACGACGAAGGCCACGTCGTTTACGCCTACAAACATTTGTCTCCGATTAGTTTTTGCGAATGAAAAGACTCCTCCGTAGCGGTGGTGTAGCCACTTGTTTATTTCACGGACATCTCCGTTCTTAATCAATTGTAGCCCCAATTAAAAATCACTCTCCGATTAAGAGCAAAAAACAAATCATTGTCAAATCTGATTAAATCTTTATGTTAATTTTTCATTTGAAAAAAAATTATTTCACTCCAGATTATTTTAAATGAAGAAGTCTTTGTGTACCTGATGAATTTATCAAAAGAAATATGATTTTACGGCAACGTAAACAATCTCCTGTTGGTTAACATTTTGATACACCAATGTATGAATCCTCCATATAATCTAAATTTGATAAGTAATCGTCAGAAAACATTATAATTACTAGGTGTCTAATTACGAAATGGAAATAGTTACGTGTTTGTTACTTTACGCCTCCTTGAGGTCATCCCGAATTTTGTAGATAATGATTATCCTGTTGTAACCAAGGAAGCAAATTCCAACCCGTGCACTACCGACGAAAGACATTATTATTTTGGAACGTTGCCATAACGCGGAAAACTGACCACATTAATAAAATGCAAGGATATAATGCCCTCCCTGATCGATTAAAATTCCAAAAGATAAACGCGTTCACAACAGGTTGTTCATAAAATTAAATAGCTTGACCACACGGTAGTGACAAAATCAATGGCCACAATTTCAGCAGCAACACCCGAAGCGTTTAAGGACATTGGAACCGCAATATCTAAGCTAGTTCTAAATATTTCATTTTTACTGAAAATTCTTCAGTCAATGCTTCTTTCTATACTAACTGGCTTGACTAATCCGAAGGATGGAAACAACCGTTTTATTTGACTTCTCTAATTTTCTAATTATTTATTAAAAATGCTCTAAATGATATTTTATCATACTTCACTAAGCTTGGAGAGTAATGGCCAAAAAATAATTATTTCTGCGATATTTCTGCAAAGAAATAAAAAGTCTAATTCCCGAAAAGAAAAATATTTTATGTGAAGCCATTTAAAGATACCCATAGATTCAGCGTTAGAACCTTTCAAATTATAATATTTTATCAATAATATAATATACCATTTATCTACATTTTATAGGGGAAATGTGTCGTAAAAAGTAGTTATGCATGAAATTGGAAGAATAATTCGATAGTTAGTCAATGGAAGGATAGTTAAAAGTTGAGGCAATTTGATAATCAGATACTGTTACACATGTATTGGAAGATTATTTGTGATCATTGTTGAGAAAGAGGGAGAGATTAAAAGGCATGTAAATACCGTCAAAAAGATTATTATTAAGGTACGAATTAAAGAAATGGATGTTTGCCTAAAGCAGTAAACCTATTAGTGCGCAAAAGTATAATCCCCTCCGTGTAATCGAGAAATACGTAAATCTAAGGATTAATATTATTTCCGAAAAAATGCAGAGGGTATGGCGTACTTGGGAAGTGCTTCTGGTAGATTTAGGAGAGATAGGGTGAAGGAGAATTAGAGGGTCTTAGAAAAACGTAACATGGATTCACGCTTTAGTCACAAACATAGCAGGAGATTACTATTGTGATTTGATTTCGTTGGAAGATTGGATGGCTATTGAATGACTAAACAGAAAAAGGGGTTAAAGGCGGAGAAGAAGGGGTAAACCAAGGAAGTCATGGACGAATTCCATCGAAGACAACACTGAATTTAAGGTCAAAAAGGCAACACAGCAACAAATGAGCAAGTATGAAATAATTTTTGGATGTTACTGGCGAGAAAGCAGTTACCAAGAATAAGACAGCATGTAAGTTATACTAGAAAAAGAGAGTGAGTTTCCCGGCATAGTCTATTACAAGGGAATTTTGACATTGTTTTCTCAAAAAGAGAACGGCGTATCTCTACAACAACCGTCGTGTAAAGCCGCAACTATAAGTTGTTTTTTAACAAACTACAAATTATTTTTCAGAATTGAAAAACAAGCAAAATTATATCGCCGTTTTTGAAAGGATATGGGTAAAATTTTGCTTCTAAAATTCAGCAACGGTGTAAATAATTCCATAAATGAATATTTTCAATAAAATGCTCTAAGGCAAATGCTACAAGAAGCTAATCCCGTGATAATGCCCATTTTAAACGCAATTGTAAACGGAGCCGTTTATATCTAGCATTATTACCGTAGCTAAGGATAAAGGAAAGTAGCAGATGAGAGTTAATTATCTAATTAGCTATAGTATATTCACTTTGGAGCTTTGGTGTACTCATTAAGGTAAGAACTGATCTCATCGCAAGGTTATAGCACCTAGTTTTCATATAAGGGCAATGAAATTTATAATGTTTTAACCAGAAGAAGCAACTTTAAATGCTGCGAGTAATTTCATGTAAGTGCAAATGCACCAAAAATCACCAGAGAAATATTTCCTAATTTGATAGCATACTAATCTAATAGAATTGATTTTAAAATCCACATTGTTATTCAACGCATATAACATTGATAAATCCAAGAACGATAACGGCGCTTATGTAATTAGTAACATTACCGTTACTTCATGAATATAAATACTCTCTACAGTGTTTATCTTCCTTATCCGGAGCACTTATTTTCTGAGGAAATACACTTCCTAAAGGTTCTTTTTCTGATCAAATACTATTTTATTTTGTGTCCCTCTAAACTATTTTATTTTACATAACTTTCCAGTAAGTTCTTTGAGTTAATTTAAAGTAATTTTAAGTGATCCATTTATGCAAAAAAAACAGACCTAATGTTTACTAGCGACCTAAATATTTTTCTGCTTAATTTACAAATTTGCACGTATCTCGCTTTTATCAAAAAAACGACTAAATCAACTTAGGTAATTCTATGCATTGTTTATATCTATATATGTTAAATGTACTACAGAAAAAAGACGTAATATTGGCTCTGTATACATTATTAGTAATAAATTCATTTTTACTTAATTGCACTTTTGACATTAAAAAAATTATGAATGCGGTAATATATTTGAATTTTAAAATTAATTGTTAAAGTAAATTATACTATTAGAGTCATAATATATTATTAGAGTACAATCATACCATTATTACAAGAGATTTGCACAATTTAGCCTGGGATTTTATTAACGTGTAACCACAGCACAGGTTATGTTTTACGCAGCAAATATATTTTTTAAGACTACGGAATTGCTATTAGTCAAACCAGAGATCGTTTTTCGGTGGAAGCTAGGCTATGCAAAGTTAATCCACAATTTGTAAGGCAGCTGGACGTCACAGTCACGGAGTTAATGAAAGTCAGCGACTTTCCTGCTAATGTTTTGTATTGAACATATTTGATAAAACATATTCAACGCACTTCCTCCAAATATTTATCCACCTTCCCTTGCGAACAAATATATTAACGGCAAAAGGTAAAATTGACTGCGTACACTACTACGCCGAACAACTGAAATTAAATGGCCAAAAAAGGACAGTCAAACTAGATAATTTATTATTGGTCAATCGATACGAAGACACGATTCAAATGAAAACATCTTCGTGGCGACCGACGGTTCCGCTCAGCACCCGACCCTCAACCAACCCACCCATTGTCCCCCGAGGCCCCTCTGTTCAAGCCTCGTTTCGCGCGCCCTTCGCCCGCAGCACTTCGACCCTACCGAAATACACCTTCCCACCAACCCGCCTCCAGAAACACCCTGGCACCACCCCCTCCCTCTATAACGTCCCACATTATTTTTCCTCCCCCGAAGCCCACCCTCCTTCCTCTCCCCCTCCACTCCTTCATCAATCCAATGATTAGGAAATGTTTTATTCATGCCCAGAGGAAGGTGACGGGGTCGGAAGAATGGGTGTCGTCGAAGGCTTCGAGAGCCTTCAAGAGCAATATACAGGGTAGGAGACGCAGAGGAAGAGGGTCAGAGGGCACTTGAAAGTTAAGATCGCGGCAGGAAAGCTGACGACGACCCGGGGCAGTGTGTGCCCTCCCGAATGGGGCGGCGGAGACGAACCCTCTCGAAGGACTGGAATCCTCAATCCCGTCACCAGTTCCGTGAAAATTCGGTTGATTTTCGCCCTTGGCATAATGACGGAGTTGACCTACTCTTGATGGGCGTGTCGAATATTGTCACTGTACTGAATAGGTGAACTGGGAAGAACAGTTTGACTCTGTGCATTCAGTCAAAGCTTTGTTTTCACCGAGTCCAGCAATATTAAACTTATTCTCGTTTAAACCACCTATTCTCGTCTCTTCAACGCAAAATCGAGTGGCGAGTATTAAGATGACTCCGATGGAATCCTCGACATTCTGCCACCACGGAATTCCAGGATACGCTTGGTACCTCACTATGTGTATTTTAGCGAAGTTGAACTTAATGAAAGAAACGAAAATTCCACAGAATGGTTTTTATTGATGCACGGCCGTGGTGCCACTGAAAGTCACCATCAGGTGACCATGACTTTAAACGTAAAAACCATGTTCGTGTGTCAATAAAAATCATTCTGTGGAATGTTTGTTTATTTCGTCAAGTTTAATGTAAAATTCCACACAGTTAAGCCCAAAACCGTCCTTTTCAATTCAAAGTTGGTTGAATCATTATCAAATGAGTTTTCGTACAACACAAATGAGGCATACGTGAAGTTTGGTCACCTAGTCGAAATTCTTAATATTAAATAGCTGCTCGGAATCTTTGATGCAGAGCCAAATGTCCATGTTTGCATTGTGGGAATTTCAAATTAAATTCTCTGCTTAGACCAGGGCAACCCAGTGCACACCCTGCTCCTGTGGCCACTTCCTCCACTGGCCTATGCCACTCTCCTCACCCCTACCTCACCATTAAAAGAGAAGGGCGGAGGAGTATATCTTTAAGCGATTCATGTGCAGTTGTGAAGAGTTGTATTTTATTTCAATTATTTTTTAATATTAAATTAGTAGCAATACAGTTTTATGATCGGATTTGGCATCTCCTCGAGGTCTTTAATTCTAGACGTACTATAGTGTCGGAGTTGTGACACCTTACTATGCAAGGATAAATATGCTATAAATAACACAACGTGAAGATAATTATGAATTGGGTTTATCTAGGCTTAAGTTATTCATATCCAATGATCCCTCTTATATGAAAAAATCTTTCGCTATTTTTGCATTTATATGCAAAATACTCACCATGCAGCTCAATTATTTACGATCCCATTTCAGATCTTGACTTTTAGTAGTTCTTTGCTATCGACTTTGCAATGAGCTACCATAAATATCAAGGCCATAATATCCGAAAGCCTATAAGAATGCTCTAGCATAATGCTTAAAGATCGAATATTCTTTTTCAATCTGTATTTTTGTGTGGAAATGATAGGACTGTTTATTTTACGCAGTAATATGTTAAAAAATTCTACATCAATTATAAATTTTATAAATTTAATAAATTCTGTTAAAAATCTCATTATTACTACACTCTGTTCATGAACTGACTGTACCTCTTTTATTTTCTCATTGACTGGACGTAAATTTGTTCTCAGGAAACTGGGAACTACATGGTCCCGGAACAAATCGTCATCATTATTACATACGTGTCACGAGTTATTAGTTTTTGATTCACCTTAATACTAGAAAAACAATATTACAGAAGTGTTTTGATATCAATTAAAATAATAATGTAAATTTCTCGACACTGAGAGCCAGAGTAACACAAAACTTATGAAAGTCTGAAAATAAACTATACACGTGAAAGGTTGAAATTAAAATTGAACTTAGGCTTTCACTGAGGACTGAAAATATTTTTTCGCGAAACTTGAGCGGTAAATCTACAACTGTTGAGGTTCTGGTTCCCAATTGATTTCATTCCATCAGTAGGAAGATACACATTGCATTGATTTTTCTTATTAAGAGTAATTCAAGTTTGGTTTTTGACGGATCCACTTTCATAGCACTGATGCAGATCTTATCTCCAGCTAACAAGAGACTAATAAAATAACATGCATTATAATAAATCATTCTTCATCACCATGAACTGACTGTCTTCCATGATTTCATCAAATATGCATATTCTTGTCAGGTTGCAACCTTGCTCATCAAACATTCTCCACTCTACTACTACAGTCTTCAACATTCTATTTCCAGGCTGGCTATATCCCTGTATTTATTTTTACTCACTTCTTTGACTTTCTCTCAGCAACCCCCTCTCCTCACCTACCAAGAAAAAACTATATTATTTATTCATTCGTTTCTTTTTCTTTCAGCCCATCTCATCTTGTTAATCCTTTTCCAACGAGTTTAAAAATCCTTCACATCCATTTTTAAAATTTTCTCTGAACGACCAAGTTTTTGAGTATAACACTACGCTCCATGTTAAAGTTTATGAGAGGGTAAGACATTGAATATGACACACCATGGAGAGAAAAGACGAGGGCATGAAAGGAGCACTTAGGCACTGGTTGCGAGAGAAATTCTCCTTACAGACTGAAGTCGAAGACTGAAGTTTTTAGCAGTCACCAGGATATGAAACATATTGTGAAACAGACACCATAAGTGAGCGATAATTTGAAACAACTAAGAAAATATCCTGAAGAGAAAGTAGAAAGTGGGTGGGACAATCATTTCTGGTACAAAATCAGCTTGTTTAACAAGATGTCCTCCTGAATAACTTGAAAAAATAGCGGATTATAGAAAGTAAAACAATAATAAAAAAATAGAAAAAAGTCACGATTTTAGTACCATAGAAAAATAATGATTCTCAGCATAAATACTCGTAAATAAATCACTGCCTCATTTGAGTCAACAACGTACTTTGAGAAATAGCCAAATGTAAACGTTTAACTTTCAACTATAGGAAAAACATAACTACAATTAAAATAAATTTACTGTAAAATATATCATAACTATCAACCAAATAAATTAACGAATAAGCGGAGGGTCAATTTGTTTAAATGCATCAAAATTCTGTTTCCTTTAATTAGTGTTTTTCCAAAATAAATCCCTTCGTGGTCCACGAGCAGAGAGAAAGTGGGGAAGAGTGTGTGGAATGGATATGGAGAGCCCTTAGCCAGGGCACTTCGGGCTCATTCCATAATTCCATTTATTTAATGGAATAGGAGTGTGTGAATGGATTTGGTAAATATATTTCACTAAGTGATAATTATCATGGAGAAATTAAGAATGGAACGTGATTTAGAAAGGGTAGAAACAATTTTCAATGGTTACCTAATAAATAAAAATACACTTTTATCAGATTAATTCTAAAAATTATTTCCGTACTTTCCCTGTCCTTCCTGTTCAATTTTCCCTATGCATAATCATGAACATGCTTATACTTACAACATTTATTTTCTGTACTCATTTAATAATCTAATCAGGAAAATGATGACGGCATTCATTGCTTATTGCAGCGCATGAATTCGTGGCCTATCCTAACTCGTATATAGCGAATATTCAAATTTAATTATAGTTTTACTTTCACTACACAATGGGGAATCTAGGAACCGTATTTTTGCATAACATGGATCATAATAATTCCCGCCAAATACATCCATTAAACGATGGACATATTTGTAGCTCAACATGAGTCGAGGTTTTAAAGAGTTGCCAATGTAATTTTTATCTTTTTTAACTGCTTCTTCTTTTCTACAAAAGAAGAGTTAGGAATATTAATATGATGCAATTTTATTACATATCTTAAAACAATTTCAATGTGGAGTCATAAGTGTGCCACCACATGATTACGCGGAAGTATTACTAGAGCGACAGTTTTAGAAATGAATGTTTTATAAAAGTAAACGAACTGCCTTAATGCAAACAGACATTTTTATGAACATAATTCGTTTTCCAGACACTTCACACAGAAGTGCTCACTCATTAATATGACGACTAATGATATATTTTAATATTCACCTGGGACCAATTCCATGCATTATTTATATTAAATTGATTCCTTCCAGCAAATAAAACCAAAACTTTTTAGTAATTATGTTCCACATAGAGTGAAAAAAAATTTAACAGATATTTTTGGAAACTGGAAAATTTTACATTAATATATAATAAAATCCGAAAATTTTCATAAAAAGGAATTTCTCTGAAAATTCGTCAGTGATAATTTTTATTCATTAATCCACATTATTTAGGATTAAATTTATAGCATACAATATGCATGAGATCAAGGCTGATAATACCAATCGAAAGTAAGTTTATCGTACGTACGTATAGCATGAATTTCAGTATTCTAGAATCTCAAATTAAGCAAATGGTAGCGGATTTTCGTAATCTACTTTGCCATTTATGAATCTTTCATGCACTGCAATTCTACGATGAGAATATCATTACTATCAGGTCGAAACTATGGTGTCTCATATAGGAAAAGTAATAAAAGAGGGTTTTACTCTCCCACAGCGTTAATTGAAAGCATGGGAATTCATTTATTGTATAAGATGAATAAATTTGGACTCCTCCTTTAATTGAAATGCCGGTGAATATTTAGTAATGCTAAAATCCAGCATGCCCCGCTGAATCTGAGTGATACTGCCGTGAACAAATGAGACCCCAAATGGTGTGAAAGGAGGGGAAATACATTGGGTTCGCAGAGAGGGCTAAGGAGAGCATTTAAAAATGGGCCTTTCTTGCACGAAAACCTAATCGCTTGCATTTTACCAATTAATTCATAACATAATTTAAAGACCCTACGGGTATATCCTCCAATTTAAACGAAACTAGCAAATTTACCTCACTAATAATCCTTAATTGTCAGCTTCACCGATTTTAGCATTTCAGCTTTTTTCTATTTAAAAGAATTTCCTCAAGTTAAATTACTTCCCTGCTAGTGCCTATGAATTAATAGCGGATACATTTTCACCCCCTACAAATATTTATAGGGACAAAGTTAAACATTATTATAACAATAGATATTAATTCCAAAAAATCTGAGAATAAACTAAAAAATATTTAAAAGAATGCCATTTGGCAAATTTTGGGATTATAATGCAACCATTTCAGAGAGTAAAAATCATTCGCCTTTACCGGGATTCGAACCCGATACTCTCTGAAATGGTTGCATTATAATGCATACATAGCGGGTGACTCCGTTAAAGTTACTGTTACAGTTTCTTGAAATTTGTCTAAGGTGTGAACAGCCTAAGTGTTTGAAATTGGCTTTATTAACATCGTGGACTGTGGCGCGTCGCGCACGACTACGAATGCCTGTGACTTTGTATGTACGGTATTTCGTCATAACATCTTGTTCCTTTAAAGCCCCAAAATTTCAGAGTGTAAGGGGACGTCTCGGTAGCTTAAATGGTTAAAGCACTCGGCCGGATATCGAGGGATCCGGGTTCGAATCCCGGTCAAGGCGAATGATTTTTACTCTCTGAAATGGTTGCATTATAATGCACACATAGCGGGTGACTCCGTTAAAGTTACTGTTACAGTTTCTTGAAATTTTGGGATGCCAACAAAATGGTATGGTCGTTTGGAACGCCTCAAATTTGTTTGTCCGAACAATTTTAATTGAGGTGACACACGACGAATGACTCCCATATGGGCACATAGGGAATGACTCCGGAAAGCCATGATTAAATAACTACGCTGCTGTGGGTCACCGGTACGCCATCGACTGCAATCTTATTGGTGATAATCAGGAAACAACGCTATCCTGAGACATATAACACTTTCACTAGTCCCTTTCGCATCACGTGAAACTCAAATTACTCCGCACTGCGTAAAAATTTCAATTACATCTCACAAAATGAAATCCCCAATCACCTTTGAATGGTCTTTTGCAATATGGAAACTACCATTAGATCACCACACCAACGTGGTATCCGTCGTGTCAGTTGCTAGCCTTTTATTTCGCAGAAATCACTCCATGAAATTTTCATTCTTTAACTATTCGTCCGTTCACCAGCCTAATTACATTTTAACCGAACCAAAATTCGAAGAGGATACCATTTACATAATAGTTGAATCGAAAGTAGTAAAAAAATACATATTCTCCATTGGTAATATACTGGAGTTTCCACTAGAGACGGATTGTATGACGAATAAAAAGGGGAAAATTCAGATACAGTAAGGGATCATAATGAAACTTTTAATCTTTAATTTAACGGGAAACATTTAATTGGCACGTCTATCACAAGTTGTCATGACTGACAGCCTTTTTAATTTTGATGAAATCTCTCTCTACTCGTGTTGCAAAGTTAATTTTCAAGCGCACCGTATTTTACAAAATATTCGAGAGCTAATTTACTTCCTCGATTACTTTTTCACATCACATGAAGTGAAAGAAAGTGAAACATTTGTCTAATTTTATATTAAATTTTTCACAGTGCAAAATGATTCCGCAGTCGATGCATTTAAAAACTCCGCAAATATTTAATTCATTCCTTGCAACATTAGTACGCATTTAGTCTAGTTTAATTTTCGACTTTTTATATGGTGCAGTTATTCCTGGTATTATTCAGTCCATTCAGAGCATACTTGTTCATTCAAACCATTCATTAAATTTTCATATATTCAACCAAGGTGATGATTTCACCACAGAACTTTATTCTTGGTCTCCCAGTACTCGCACCTGCTAAGACGGGCGGAAGATCTATAACATAGCACCTCAAAGAGATCCTTTTCTTCAAAAGTCATCAGTAATCTTTTCTTGGATGATCTATCGTAGAAGGATAGATCCTTTAATCACTGAAATTTGCAGATATGTGAATTACAAAGTTCTGTAAATTCCTGCTTAATTAAGTAAAGACCACACCTCCGTATTCTGCCTCAACTGACGTTAAGAGATCGAACACCTCATTCAAGAACTAAAAATTTAGTATCAGTTCATCCAGCAAATCACATGTGTATAAAAAATGACAACATTTCCTTTCTACACGTGCTAACTACAGTAAGACCTAACATTTCCGAGAGGAAAGATTTGACCGTGTGATTTAGCTCAATTAAACACAGGATGAACGATAAAAAAAACCTCTATTTCACGCATTCACCCCGTCCATAAGTGGCGTGTCCAAATGAAATAATCCACCAGCCTATTTCATCTTTAATAGTATATGAGTATCCCTCAAGAAATAGTATGTGATTGAAACCCTCCAGGGAATGGGGGTGCCGCAAAGAAACAGGCCTAAAATTGGACGCGTAAAAAGAAAAGCAGATCACGTACTGGACCCATAAAATGATCTTCGAGAAAGAATAGAGATAACATACACCATCATTTCCAGTAAAGGGCGCTGCAGATACTTATGCAGACACTCCACAAGGTACTCCACAAATGTGATCTCAATACACATTTCAACTGCGTCAAGGTAGATAAAATCAGATTTTCAGAATCCGCAGACTTAATAGGGGAGGAATTTTCAAGTGATAATCAAACTAGATCTACGCCCCATTCATTTTATCTAAGTATCCCACCTATTTCAAAGGTACATTTCGGACAGTCCCAAAAGATTATTCATTCCTAAGTATTGCGAGAACTTTCTTTTTTGTTCTTCATTTGTTCAAAACATTTGCATGGTTTCCTGCCATCTAAAACGTTCACTCTCTTCCATCTACTACTCTGCTTTCCAAAGTTCTCCCTTCTATCACGCTCCTTAACACCTCAATAAATTTCAATTTTCTTACTTAAATTTTATCATACATTTCCTCTGCCTCTTCCTTCTGCATCCTCTCATCGGCCACCTAAATGAAAATCTCAGCGTTTTCCTTCTCCTCTGCCCAGCAATGCCACTGGTGCAATTATTAACAGGATATGGTGGCTGTTTTAATTGGTAAGATTTTTCAGTTTAGGCTGGAAATAATTACCACCATGAGACACTATTGCGGATAGCTCGATCCCCTTTTGCAGAAAAGTACCTGAAGAAGTGAAAAACATGTTTCTCAATGCGGAGCTACACATAGGGACCTCTCCTGGCTGACGTTAAGACAAATGTATTCCTTCAACCAGCATACCGTGAATTGAATCTATGTAACAAGTTGCTCTATCATCCATCTGACTCTTTACTCGTATTTGAGCCAAGTGCCCTGGGGCCACAAAGTGATTGTCTCAAAGGTTTTAATACTCCATTCTCTCCTATACTCCTCTCTCCATATCTCCTCTCAGCATTGCTGAGAAAAACATGGAAACCAGTAAAAAGAGACGTTTCAGGCCTGATATGATGGAATATCATGATTAATTAAAATTAAAAATTTTCCACAAAATAAATTTTTTGTCAACAAAAAATTATTTTGTGGAAAATTGCCAATTTTAATTAGTGGAAACTAGTATCAATGGAAGCACAGGCATTGCTAATGACGCATTAAATGTGATATTTTATTTCATAACTTGGAAAATAACGGTAGAAATGTCATAAATAGAGCAAACTGCATGAAAAACTGTCATGATTAAAATACTGCTGTTGATTATAAACATTATTAAGTTTTCTTCACCATAATGTCTTCAAAACTTTCTGCAAGGAATAATTTCTGGCATTTTCAACGTCAACTATTTCAAATTGAAAACTTTCAATAAGCTGGAATTTATTATTATACTCACTCGTATCAGGAATGTGGAAGTATTTAAGTAAAATGTAAGTAATTCCGTAAATGTTATCTGACGCATCAAATAACTAATTTTTAACTATTCCTCATATTAAAATGGCAATGAAGAAAAGAATTCAATGACAGACGTATTCAACAAAATATGCTATATTGCGCTGCATGAGAGTATTTTTTATCAACTACTCAGAATATTAAATATTGCCTTATATCGTGCATAAGTCACGAATAAATAATTGTAGTAAGTATGTAATAGAAGATATACATTAAGACATTTCAATAATGTAAATCTCAAACAATAAAACTCCTTAATATTTTCGAAAATGGATAAAAATTGGAGCCTAGTGTAAACTCTGATCTTCTCTTAAAAATCCTTTTCATTTAACTTCCCAGGAAACTTAGCAAAAAATCGTAAAAAAAAGCGGCGCAATTTCAATTCCAATGCACTCGTAATGTCTCTTCGAAATTCTACGATTCCAAACATTGTTCCGATGGAATATACAGATGTCGCTAGATCACATTCCATTACCGGAATTACATATCACTACGGTGAGTACGTAATGGCCTCATATTGCATGCTTGACGGCACTGGATAAGGAAGTGACCTAGATCCCCAAATACTTCCGAGCGGGGAGTTTAGGACCCGGGTATCTTCCACGCGTGTCATTTTTCGCGTACTACCTGAAGAATTCACGGGCCGCGTCAGCTGCATCTGAATACCGCATACGCCGCCATTTCGACGAATAAGACCGTCAACCCGTTTGAACTCGACCTTCCTGAATAATTTTTTCCGACCCGGGGAAATTGTACGCTTCACGCCTTACCCAGGGATTGAGGGATGGGGTGGAGAAAAGGAGGGGTGAGGACCTCACGAGCGGAATATACGGCCGTAACTCGGGCCTGGTTCACGCTCTCCGACTGGATGGGCCAGAAGGACCCCGAGAAGACGTTATTCACGACGACGTTGACGCTCGGGAACTTGACGGGGGAAGGGAGTTTGGGAGGATATGGGTTTTAAGGAAGAGAAGGAAGGGCGGCGAGAGGCGATTGAATGAAATGGGAGAGAGTTTCACGGCTGATGAAGCGAAAAGGAGTAGGGGTGGGGGCGTTGCCATGAGCGGGAGAATATAAAGGCGTGGCTGGAAGAAAGAGTAAAGGGGATCCTTCGAAGCTGGATAAGAGATAGGTAGAAGAAGATGGAGTGAAATAGGTTTGGGGTTGGAAGGGAGTGAGGGTGGGGAGGGGGGCGGTGATTTACTCGGGCGGAGGGACCGGGGAGGACTCGCAAGTCTTCCGACCGAATAGGCCTCGGGAATCCAGGGAGAAATAAATCTGTCGCGCAATTTCCATAGACAAACGTATTCTCATTTTTCCGACAGATGTTGATCGAGTGGCAGTAAAAAAAGCACGATTCGCCAGTTCCACTTTCTGAAAATCTTACTTTCACACAATCTATTGCCACTCTTATCTGCTCGCATATTCTTATCGTAAATCATTCTCTCAGAAAGACATGCAGTTGCTACAGTGCCTACGTTACTAGACTTAGCTTCAATGGAGTCTTTACTTTCCGAAAAATCACATAGCTTGCTGCAGTTGCCCAGAGTGCCTTGCCCCAGAATCGAACCCGGGACCCTCCAGTCAGTAGTCCAACGCTCTATCCCATGGACTACCGCGACCCACTTAAAACGAATAAGCTTCAAATATTTTTGCAAAGAGCACTTTAACCAACACTTCATATATAGCCTTTTAATGTTGTAAGACAGAACTGTGGGATTAATTACTGTTTACATTCGGAGTAGGGCTTTAAAAACTGGGGTACCTAAGGTCTAATGCCCTGAAAAAAACAATTGGAACTGATCATGATGGGTGTAGTGTTTTGGCTGTCCATACACATGTTTATATGATGGCTCTTCAGTTACTCCGGAAAACAGCACAACCAGCAAGCAATAACTGGATATGAAAATCTAGAAATCTCGGCTGAAAAACACACCCTAAATAACGTCAGTCTTAACTTCCACCATATTAGCAAAGCATGAGTGGAAACGGTGATTAATAAATATCACCACATGTCCTGGGTCTTCTGCTAATGTTTTATTCTCAAAAATATTTGCATGAAAGCAATACTGACTTCATATCAATAATACTTTCAGCCAACCGGTTAGAAGCGTTTGCTATTCTGGTACGTATAAGACTGTAGCGCATAAACCCCATTTATCTACATTGCATTGTTCCAATCCCCGAGGCCTGTAATTTTTTTCCACGCTCATGAAATATGAAACATCAGGTGTCTCATGTGTTTTTTTTTACCAACCCATTCCCATTTCTTTGAATGTGATAGTTTTAAATGCACGCTAATTCATTAAATAAACACTTCATGAATAGTTAGATTTAAATTGTGCAATTATAATATAGAGGTAAAGCTAACGCCACCTATCATTGTAATGGGAACTGGATCCTTCTAAAAAGAGAAATAACGTTAACTTGGCCCTACTTATAAAGTAAATACGATAATAAAACAGATCTGGATATTATTCCAGCATCCTTATAGTCCTCGTCCTTCACTGGAAGTCCATTGTTTGTATTAAATTAGGATATATAAGGATCAAATGAACTACAACGACTGCGATTGTTTTTCTACTATCCATAAATATAACTTTATAAAATGTAAAACATAACAATACATGTGAATTGTCACTTTTTTCTCTTTGAAGATAGTATTTTTTTATTGAATCATAATTTAAAGTTCTCCGACAAATATTTATCGTGAATGAATGTTTGGAACATTCTCGTGGCCCCTACTTTCGACGAACGCGACGTATTTTTTATTTTTATTTACATATACCCTGCAAGCCACTGTTAAGGCGTGTGGCAGAGGGTGAATGTACACCAGACACTTGAAGTCACAAGAACATTACCCAATCACAGGAGGTGAGCGTGATTGAAGGTTTCCAGTAACCACTCCATAGAGAAAGCACGCTCGAAAGAGAATAAAATTAGATTTAGCCAAGTCCGCACCGAGCGCTGTCTTAAGATAAAGGAGAGATCACTATCGCTGAAGATATTCTTTTTAGAAATAACTTTTCAAATATACGGTAAGGAGGAGATTTTAAATCTGAGAACTTAGAAATATGGCATCAAGTATATTAGAGACGTCAAGTTTGAATTTTCTCTCTATGTTATAATATTGTTATCAAATGTTATAATTCAACTTCTGGCACATATATCATACGAATAGGATTGTATATTGTAAAAACTAAGTAAAAGACATTAAGATATCTGTCTACTTGTGCTGGAAGAACACAAATGTGTGCGGTAGAATTATGTAATATCAAGGTATATTTTCTGCGAGTACTTCATAGACCAAGTTAACAAAGCTTCTTGTTTAAAAAAAAGACCCCTAAAAATGCCTGACATTAAAATCAGAATCAACTGGCATATGTCCAAAATAATTACAAATCGAATTCCATTAATAGATACTAGAAACCGGAGACGAAGAAATTAATACCATCAATGAAATTTATGGGAGATATTTTCCCCAGGTCGTGCATAGAATTAGACGTTTGCCAATATGTCACATTCTCAACAAACAAATCCTTTTTTTATGCATGGGAAAAGCTATGATCTTGGATTTACATACGGCTTGCATGGAAATTATTTCACTCTTGAATTTGCTTACTTCCAACGTCCAGTTTCATTACATGACGAAATATCCATTACCGTGGTTGGAAAGGACATATCGTCCTAATATTTTTCTGGCAAAATAAATGGGTCCATTAAAATTAAAGCTTATGAAATAAATTGGGAGATGGGGGAAAACAAATATGCCATCCTTGGTTAAATAAAAGATCCATCGAAGAAAATTTCTCACAAATGGATCGTGAAAATTAAATTTATATCTCATCCGATATCTCTCTCGGCACTAAAAATTTACAGTTTAGATATTGCTGGGAAGGGTCTCAAAAAGGTTTTCCAAAGGAACATACACTTTTGTTTCCAATCAATTAGATCCTATTAATCAAATTGTTGTTTTAGGTCATTTATAATATTTTTCATTTTCCTTCATCCGATTGGATATATACAGAGCAAAATAATTGAAATTTCTGAATAAGCGAAGAAAGTTAATATTTTTTCTATGCGCATAACGTAATTAGGTAGGCTACAGGTTTAATCAAGCTTTAGATAGTTACAGTTGAGCCGAATAAATACCGATGAAAATAAATATGGCGAAGAGCAAAAGTATTTAGGGAATAAGCTACGAGTGAGGCGTATTAAATTCACATTAATTATTAAAACCACAGGTATTGCAATTTTCCACTAGATATTTTATTTCGACACTACCGGTTTCGATGTTTTCACATCATCATCAGGTGTGAAAACATCGAAACCGGTAGTGTCGAAATAAAATATCTAGTGGAAAATTGCAATACCTGTGGTTTTAATATGTTACGCTTCCACCACATCACGCCTGAGACCTCATCATTCGTATTAAATTCACTCTTGACAAATTGTAGTTTTTTTCTGTGATTCGACAAGAACATTTTGATCAGTAAAAATAATTAATTTAACGTTGTAAATATTTTTACCACACATTTTTTCAACTTAAATGATTAGTTATGAAAACTTAACTTGCAATTCAAACGTCGTATGCGTCTCTTAAAATCTTTTATGACACGCTACACAACTGCATTAATGAAAATTCCATTTTATTTCAGATCGAACATAGTCTCATTTAAAAAAAAACGTATCTACAGAAGCAACCGTCTTAATGATGCAAAATATTTCATATTAAAAGGAATCTTAAGTTTTGAGAAAAGATTCTTGTTGTTTAATAATGATTAATTTGGAGGAAAAATTAGCATAAAAAGGTGAGCAGGGATAGTTTAAACTGCAGAAGGAAGGTGGACGCATTCTGGATTGCATTAAACGTCTGTGGTAAAACAGTTTTGACTACCAGAAAATGCTTGGATTTAAAAGAAGTTTGCAACAAATTTAGGCAAATATTGATAAAAATCCATTTCTTTGCCAAATTTGGCCAAAATGTTTTTAAATTCTTGCTTTCTCTTTCTGAAAGGATCGTTTTAATCAACATCATCAACATTCTCTTGTGAGGACGACGAAATCACAATCAAATGAATAATGTAGCTTCTTTTCCTGCCCTTTCTTCCATTTTCACTAACCCCCTTCTTTAGATTAAAAGAAGCATCAAGTATCACATATAAGTAACTTTCTCCAATGATCAAATTTAATTACTTTGTTCGAATTTGTCCCATTAAACTCAACATTTGGTAGGCTAACGTATAAGTAGGTTTTCGATGGACATACTAACACCCCTACAGCTCTTAGCCTTAACCAAAACACAATCTGACCACGTTAAAGCCTCTTCAATTTCTCAAACATCCTACCTCCCTTAATTCCGTCCAATATGCCTATCATTTGCCTACCTCTACCTAACTTACCTAATATTCTCCGCTCTGTCACAGTTTTAGCATCCCATCACCAATCAAAACGCTCTTCAGCTACCGTTTCTGCTACTTTTGGAATTATTCAAATAATCCTCGCTCCTTTCTCAGCGTGTCTAGCACATTTTCGTTTGTTTTCTTTTCCATCCATTCATTTTAACTTTGCCATATATTAAAAGCCTTCTTATCAATGCCTATAATCTTTCTTCAATAACCAAGTTACCGCTACGTGTAAAACTACGCTACACATCAACGTTTTTACTAATCTTCTCTTAATTTCCTCACTCAATTTCCCTGTCATCAACCTGTGAAAACATGGACTGAAGCGATTCTTCTTATGTTCCTCTTACTTTAACCATCTTGGTCTAAAACTCTTCCTAGTTGGATAACAATTTCTAATTGCTTTGGGCCCAACAATTTTATTACCTTTCTTTATTACATTGATTTATTATTGATTTATATTCCACACTTATCACACCGATCTTATAATGCGCTCAGCAATGATTGTAACATTATGATTGCCTGGCTGTAAATTTTTAATTATAATGGAACGCACGTCACTCGAAAGTATGCGAAACATGCATCAAGTCAGAGGCTCAGTTTTGCAAGACATAGATAATGCTGCAATATTTTACGTTAATAGTGACACTTTCAACCTGAAAATAGGAAAATCATGAAAGTTTAATGAATGTCCTCGATTATCAGCATTTCCACTTCATTGCTCCTTTTCTCGCCGATGCTAATTTAAGTTGAGCGCATACGCACACATGAATACACGCACGCTTTCGATGAGAAAGGTGACCTTTCGTGGGAGGGCGGAAAGGTCACGTTCATTGACCTTTACGATTTATCTCTTGAAGCTCAAGTCCATGACGGGTCAAACCCATGTGCAGAGGAAATATATGTTAAATGTTGTGCATCCAAATGAAAACGATGAGGCTCAATATGAATGAGAGTGGAGAAAATAATTACGCTAATTAAAAATTGGCAATTTTCCATTTTTGTAAAATTAATCAACATATTCCACCATATCACCCCTGAAATGTCTGTTTTGTTTAATTATGCTGACCCTTTTTATAACTTAGGTGGCCGAAAATATCCCGCAGGTAAGTGGATAGCATTCGGAATTATTGTGCTTCGGTCTTGGAAATTGTTCAATAATAATAATCCATGCTACAAACGCAAAAAATAAACACACTCCACATGATTGATATTATAAGTTTTGGTGAAGTTCAAAATTAGTCGCAGGTCTTCCGAGTGATGGAAGGCTATGGGACTCTCAAGGCAATCTGCAAAGCTTTCTGGTTGAAATTTGATGCGAATAAAGGTTAATGTCCCACGAGAAACCGAAAAAAGAGGAACAGAGAAAAATGAATGGAAACTTCCTATCTCAAATGGGCCATCAAATTAATGGAATTCAGCAGAATTTTAGTGTGACAAGAAATATCAACTTCGTTTTTGGAAAAGGACATCGTAGGCAGAAACCTAAATAACCTTTACGCCACTACGACAAAAACTGTAAATATTTGCTAGAAAACTAATAACGGAAGTGGAGAAAGATAAATATCCTACAAAGCAATAAATATTGCGATCTCTGGGGTAAATATGAGGAAGAAATTGGGCCAGAAATGAGGTGTACTCAGTGGACTGGACGCCGCAGAATTCCTTAGGGTTAACTGTGATTTCATTTGAAAGAATAAAATGCAATTCATCTCAGCCGGGATGAAAACTATGATTATATTACGGCGTGCTTTTGGCCACGAGTCATTTTATAGTTAATATTACTACGAAATTCCTTTAGTGTGTGCCAACAAACATGCCTCTACCCAGCAGCAATATCATGAGGAGGAGATACGTCAGAGCTCCCTCGAGGACGGATACAAAATGACATTCGCAAAAGGGGATTGGATGAAATTTCCTATCTCGATGAACCAATTTGTCATTATGACCAGACTAGCACGTAAAATATCATCATCTAGTAATAATATAACCCCATTCCATGCCAAAGAGGGAGGTTTTCGTCGGTCGGTACTTTACTATTGAAATGAAAACCCATAGCTGAGTGTCGAAAAACATTAGAAAAGTTTTAACCCGATTCCTTTGAAACAGGGACATATAATACAAGGACTAATATGGAGGAAGACATTTTCTAATTGAATATCTGCGGAAGTCTAGAATACATGCCCATCAAATCGAGGATATATTTATCGCGAGTTATAATAAATTTCAAAAGTGACTGTGAACTGCAGATAACTGACACGAATTTCCTCATTAAAATATTTCATATTGGGAAAGAGGATAGATGTCTACGAAATGGAGTCGGCAGACTGGATACGACTTATCGCTCTAGATCTTGATGCACTCGCAAGTCTAGATTTCATGATATATCACAATTATAAATTCAAATTGATTATACTCGTAAATATATGTACAATGTAGAATCTTGTACTCCTTTCCTAAGAAAAGAAATAGATTTTGATTTCTGTATTTATTAATTTTAACCATATAGAAGTGTACACTCAACTGTTTCACGGGTTCATTGATTACTAGTTTGAGCATCGGCATTATGGAATCGTTGGTGGTGAACCATTAGTTAAATGTGGTAACAATAGACTTCTGTTGCTCTCACAATTCAATAATAGTGTAGCATTTAAGATTCTTCTGGTTTGATAAGAGATCGGTTACCACTGCACTTTTAGCATGTTCACCGACGGGGAGAGGACTTATTGTCCTCTCTTCGTCGGTGGTGGGACAAACAATGTCGAAATAATGGAAATCATAATTAATTAATGGTAACAATTTGAACCATTCCCGAAAAAGTACTCTCAATTGGCTACCTCTCGTTGGACACAATCCTAAAAAATGAGGGATAAAAACGGTCGAAAAATCTTTTTGTCGATTGATTATAGGTTTGATTTCAAACGCAGTAATGGTAGTACTTAGGTTCATCAACAAAACAGTGGAGATGAAAGCAAATGAGTACGCCAGACAGTTTGGATGAATAAATGGGAGGGGTACGCGTCACTGCTTAGCTATAATAAGATCACTAGCAGAAAGAAACATACGTATACAACCAGAACGTATTTGTATGCCCCGGGGATTTTGAGAAGACGTTCGACAGTGCACACTGGGGGGATATTAACAGGCATTTTTCAATATGCAGGGGTTAACTGGAGGAATACAAGATCTCTCCAAAACCTGTAGCACTCAAACGAAACAGGTGAGGATAGGGAATGGAGATTCAGGATGGGAAGTACATACTGCGCAGGAGAGCAAGACAGGGATGTTGAGAGAGGGAAAGAATTGACACTTTGAATTCAATTAAGGGGAATAGAAAGTATGCAGAAGGGGAGAATGGGTCATCTTAATGCGAATCATGTAATTCGATGATATTTTGTGTTATATTGTCAGGGTTTGAGGGTAAGGGAGTGTGTAGTGCCTGGGTCCACCGAAAATCTATCCCAACCCGTTAGACCGTTTTTAATAATAAAAACTTGATCTTCGATCGAATTAGAGAAGACTTCTGGTGTACAACGTGGAAAAATACTTCATTTGCAACTGTATTTAAAATAAAAGAAAACATATTTCGTCATACTCTGAAATTTCTCCATCATCAAATGGCTAAAATGTCTTGGTAATATTCAGAATAGATGTAATTCAAGGGGCGGCGGATGGAGAGACTGGTGGATGTTTACAAATATGAAGAAAAAAGGGGAGAAAAGAAATAACTAGGGAAAAGGGCACATAGAACCTGCTGGAACAAAGCAATAAAGAAGAATACTATTCACTAAGCAAAAATAGTTCAATTCTATTTGATTCGTTATACCAACGAATGTATTATAATGATATTAAAATTAAATAATTATTATGACTCGAATTGGTACATAATCACAGTTTCCGGGTAAAAGTATTCCAAGTGGGCGTTTTTTTTGTTTCGTTTTCCCATTTTCAATACCTTCCCTTCTCGAAAAACTATTACAGAGTGTAAAACTAGGGATCTATTTTGAGATACCCTTAATGCAGATCGAGCATAACTTATTAATACCTGGCTGTGATTGCCTTTGCCTCAAGAAAATTAACTAAGATAAATGACCCTCTTAATCACTATTGAGAGGAGATATAATATAATCAATTATCAGATATTTTTTTCTCGCTCTTAAAGTCTGATGCGGCATCATAAATCCAGTCCTTTCTTCTCTTCTTTCACGAGAGCTGTCTCACATCTTATGCGATGGAAGTGATGGCCTTTTCTATCACTGGCCCCCACAAAATAAAGGGCGAGGGAAAAACCGATCGGGAATTTACCAAGAATGCCCGGATTAAGAGATGAGGGGTCTTCAAAGAAAAATTTCTCAGTCTTTTCCCAATTCTCATTTTATATCACCGTTCTGATTCGATTTTAAATTAATTTCATAACGCTTTATATTATTTAGGCGGTTAAGGAGTCAAAGATTGTAATAAATTTGACTTAATAAATTTATTAAAAATCGAAGAATCATTATCAAGAAAGGATTTTATCACTGATATTACCTTTAATAAATATCGCGATTCGTGTTTCGTGCAAATAATGACGGATCGGTTTGGTACGAAGGGGTAAAAGTCAACTGATCAAACCACTTTTATTATATACGATAGTGGAGGACTATTCTATCTCAAGGTATAGACGGAAGGAATTAAAACAGCAGCCAAGAAAACTTGCATAATCGTCTGCTTTGGGTATTTTGGAATTACAGAAGCATTATTTCCAGAATGAGATACTAAATTCAATATTGACTTAGGGAAATCAGATGCAGACACACCCTAACAAATAAAATTCTTGACGTTTAAATGCCTTTAAATGTAAAATTTAGGGCATATAAAGAAAAACAAGACAAAAGTTTACATATTCCGATGCTTTTTGTAGATTATTTTCTCAAAACACAAGAACTTCCCTCCCACTACCCCAAACAAAACATTCTATTTTTTATTTAATAATAATGGTGAACCATTTTGACTGCTCAGGAAAAAGGTAATTCCGGGATTGGGTAGTAAATAATCAAGCGAAGTAGTGCAAAACACATAACACACATATAGATATTTGTTTCATGAAAGAAATTAATGTTGTGCAGAGTTCTAACATTAATCGTTTCGTAATTTTATTTTTTTTTCATAATTCATTATTTCATCAAATTATATAATCTAACGCAAGTATTAAGGAGAAATAGGAGAGAAAGTTAAAAGGGCCAAACAAAACGGAGGTTCTAAAAAAATGTTATATTTCTAGAGAATAATAAATGTTATATTTCTATTGTGGTAGTGAAATAATCGTCAATTGCGGAAATAAATGGACTTCTCATCGTCTATGTATTAAGAAATACCCTAATCAGCGCCTCATCATATTAACCCGATGGAACGCTCGACGATTTCCAAACCTGCAATAAAATATTGGATATCATCTCCAACTCATGCACAGTGAATTACTTATTTGTTTTGGCTTTCCAGTATGTGCGATAAAAATAGTTAAAAAAGCTAACTGTGGTAAAGTTAAAACTATTGCCTTTAAAGAGTCAAATAAGAGAATACATGTATGTATAGCGAATCGGAGATTGTATTAGTAGAACAAGAACACATGTGCTGAAACCTTTCCGTGACATTTCCTAATAACTCATGACATTGCAATGGAATAATTGGAATACGTTCAGGCACTGCTACTAATAGGTATACAGATTAAAAATAAGCAAAAAGCAGTTGAACAATTATTGAATGATAGGTATAAATGTTCTATAGAACACTTTTGTTCATGAAGATCGTTTCATTACCATCCATTATAGATAAATCAGTTGTCTCCAGAAATTTAAGTGTACAGCGTCACATTTGAAAGGACGGCCTTTTTCATCGCAGCAGTCAAAAGCAAGGAATAAAAGATCGATTTGATCTTCAATTGACTTTTTCAGTGTCTCCATGTTTTTAGTGTCGTGCATTCAATAGCTAACAAAGTTAGCTTTGAATCAATCATATAAATTGGACGCTGCCTCTTGGAATGCCATTTAGTAATCGAGACAAGCAAGTGATTCTTCATCATGCAACATGCCATACTCGGGAAGTAGGAGAGTCATTAATTTCGCCCGGGGAGGGGGGGGGCAGTTCTCGAGGCGGACCCCGCCGGGGGAAGCGTCCAAGCGCCGCCGCCGCGGCGGTGGAGGTCAAGCAGGCGGGCGACCATCTTTACCTGCTGCTCCGCCTTGTCCGCCGCCTGCTCGTCCAGCGGCGCGGCCTCCTCCTGCGACGTGCCCGACGTCTTCCGTCGCGATGTGGGCGAGGACGCACCGCTGCTCCGCGACACGCCCCCGCTCCTCCTCCCGCGGCCCCCGCCGCCAGATCCCCGGCCCCCCGGGCGCCCCCTCCTCCGCCCTCCCCCCTCCTCGTCCCCCTTCCCCTCGCCCCCTCCCGCCAGCACCGCCCCCCCGTCCCCCTCCTCCTCCTCCAAGCGACTCAGGTCGTCGATGAGGTCGTTGAGGACCCTTATGTCCTTGGGGCGGAGGCCGCGCTCCTCGCCCATCGCCCCCGTCCTCTGGTGGCCGTTCCGATTGCGGCGGTGGTGGCCGTCCCCCATGCCGTACTCCTCATCCCCCTCCTCCTCCTCCTCCCGCTCGCCTTCCTCCTCGCCCCCCAGCCCGAATAGGACGGCGGACGGCTCGGGCGGGGGCAGCGGTGGCGGCACCGTCACTCCCCCCCTGCCCACCCCCGGCCTGGTCCCCAAGACCCCCACGAGGGACCCCGGGGAGCCGGCGCCCCCCCCTCGCTGGGAGTGTGGGGCCGTGGCGGCGGCGGACGGGGGCCGGCTGCAGTTCAGAGTTGGCCCGGAGGCGGGCATAAGGGGGGGGCGGGGGAGAAGGCGTCGGCGGCGGGTTTGCCGGGGACGGGGGCCCGGGTCATGGCGGGGAGGTCGGCCTCACCGCAGCATCTTCCGCGGTGGCGGCGGCTTCGACCCCCTTCCCGCCCCTGGCTACTGCGCCTGCGCCGAGCCCTCCGACTCCAGGGGTTAGAACTTCAAGACCGCGTCGTCCGAGTTGGAGTCGCCGTCGTAAGATGGCAGCGTCGCATAAGATGGCGTGATTCTTGAGTTGGGAGTGGGGGGGGGGGGGCGGGGTGGTCGTGACCACGTGGCCCGAGTTGTTGTTCTTCTTGGAGAGAGTTCGATACGGCGCTGTGTCCGTTTCCACGGCACTTCAATCGACAGTCACCTGTTCCATTTTCTTTTCTTTTCCATCAAAAAAGTTAAGATGGCCAATAAATCCTAATGAAAGTTCACCCACGCACGCGGTGCTACCTCACTGTTTGGAAGGCCAATGATTTCTTGTCTGCAAACCAGTGGACGACTTTTGAGAGTAGATCTATTGGTATATTCACCGCGAATGGTGAAAAGGCGACTGCAATCGTCGAGTCGATTAGAAAATGTAATGGACGCGAAGCCATTCCTATACAGCTTGGACGCACGATAGTTGAGACAAAAAAACCCTGGACTTTTTATTGCTATATCATGGACATGTTTGAAAATTATCTCACAGTTCTGAAGTCTCGGCTCGGTTAAAATTCATGGGTGGGTCCGGCGTATTCCACCGATGGCGCCTCATGTGTTTCGCCAAAAAATCCTGTTCATGCTTAAAACGTCCACTTCTTTTTCGTTTGATTGTGAAACGGAAATGTCATTAGTTCCAAATCTTTGACACCCCACATATATTATCTTGAAAGTAATAACCTTGAAAAAGAAAAAAAGTTGCTGTGATGAAGGCAGAAAAATGATTTGGGTCTTTGGGGATAGAGGGAGTACAATATTTATAGGGTATGCGGCATTGCAACTGAAAATGGAGGCATTATACTAGAACATGCTAGCATATAACACCTTGAATGGTCTCGTGAGGAGGAATTCGGACACAAAGGAAAAGCTTTATGCTGAATAAAGACTCATGCAGTGTGGGCTAACTAAAGTTTGCATAATAATAGGAAGGAAATGAGAAATTCAATGACAACCGTCATTTAAATCGCCACGGGACTTTATTAACATTTTGCCAAATCTAAATCTTACAAGATGACCCTATGCTTATGCAAAAATTTCTAGGAAGATCAATTATCATTTAACGGCTACTAGACATGAAAAACCTTATTAAAGTAAGCATCCTTTGTCACGTTTTTCCTGTAAATCAAGATTCAGCATATCATGCACGAAACACACATATGCCGGATTTCACGTGATGCATCGAGAAAGCGTTTTTCTAGACAATCTCTTAACAGTAATCTCATTGCACCATGTAGATCGTAAATGATAAGTTTGCGTTTTGATAGAACGAATTCTTTCCATTCAATCAAGAATTAAGTAATCCACCACTTGATAGATAAGGTAGTGATTCCTTTAGTCACTTATGAAATGTCGATAAGAAATGGCGGGGAAGGTCCCATTTAAATTACCCAGGCGTGCGCTACGAGACGAAAACAATTGCCCAATTACGATGTAGATACTTTGGTGACGAAACCTGCATAAAATAAATATTTGATACGGCCGATGTTTACAATGAATTCCAATGAATGTTTTAACGATAACATCCCAAATATCACAGAGCTTGACATTTATGTATTGGAGTTTTGATAACGATTTTTTCCGTGGGATAAAGTATTGCAACCTTTTCGTGTATTTATTGAAAATTAATTTCCCTAACTGAACTAAATAATTTCCCTGCTTTCCATTGAAAACCTCAGCTGTGACATATACTATTATTTTCGCCAGCTTATAAGCACAATCACGTATATTACGACAGATTTCTCCATCCTCGTTCCCTTTTTCACCAAACGCGTATGTCTACTAAATAATATGAATCAAACGAACATAAACTTCTTTTTCGTGTCAGCTCAGACTGAATTTCAATATTTCGTGGGCGAGTGGCATGAAACGATCTACCCGGAGACGGAGGAGAACTCACTCGAGAAAAAAAAGATAACCAAAAACAATTGACACTCTAACGTTTTGATTTTATTTCTGCGGCGGTTTCGCCGGAAAGCATTTTCGAGTCCCCCAACCCCACTCCACTCCCCCTCGTCTTTCCTCCCCATCAACCTCCCCCACAACAACCGCCCTCCCTCTCTACTCCTCCCCGGCCACTCCACCTCCCCTCGCCCACTGCAGACCCACCCCAACGCTCTTCGTCGTGGACGCTCACGAAACAACTTCGTTCGGAGACCGTGCGGGTGGGCGGTAGGGTAAAGCGGGAGGGTACAGGGAGAGGGTGCGGGGGTTGGGGGTGGATGAAGGGACTTCGAGAGGACGGGTTAAGTGGGGAAGGGTGCAGTGGGGGTGGGAAGTGTCGGAAGGGAGCGAGAGGGGTGGCGGTGGCGGCCGTGGTTCACGAACGGCGGAGCGGGTAAGAGAGGATGGGAGGAGGGGGTCGAGAGCAATATTCTCTTTTTCCTTTTCCCTCCGCGTAGTTTTTTTTTGGGACGGCGACGGGGCACGGGTGTGTCGAGAAGGGGGCTGGCGGTCGTGGAGAAAATAAGGGTTGAAAATGGAGGGTTCGGGGGAGAAAGGTTTGGGGTGGGCGGGTTGGGTAAAAAGAGGCGGCGGGACAAAAGGTCCGGGAATGAGTGGGATGGAGAGGTTGGGCATTCACGTAACACGGCGGGGAGGGAAGGGGCAGCTCAATACGAAGGGGAGGACGAGGTCAGGAGGGGGGTGGGTTTGGGTGCGGGGGAGGTCGGGGAAAGATGTATGGTTCTCAGAAAGGGAGTCGATTGCATGAATTGGCTCACGGGGGCCTTCCCTTCATCGCCCCTCGCCCTTTCCCTCCCACCAACCCCCACGGTCACCTTTTTAGCTCGATGACAGAATACGGCACGACACACCACGGGGGCGACCCACCACGCCACTTCCTGTTTACGTTTTTGAGCGGAGATGGAGTGGGGAGGGAATACTTCGTGGTTTTCGCGGAAAAGGTTGGTTGGATCAGGGAATAAGAATTCTGGACAATTGTGGGAAGGGGTAGGCATGGAGAAGTAGGCAGAGCATTCAGAGAACGTAGACACTTATTTCCCAAAAGATGGACGGGGACCTTTCAAGGCCATGCAAATGAATAATAGTAACTCATTTGATATACATGTGGGATTTCGCAGAAAGCGCTCCATTACAATCTTCAGAACTCACTCATTTTTGAAAACGATGGAACCCGAAGGCTGCACAACACTGCCTCTTCGGCTTAGGACGTCATTGTTTGAATTCTTTCGCTGGCTGTCCCTTGGTGGCAATCGCGAGTACAAAAGGCAAGGACCGTTCATATCGATGATCCATAAGCCGATGGAACGAACCCTTCGAGATATATCCCAAATGCAATGGCAGACAAGGGATTATAGAGCATTAGGGTAACATTCTCAGAAGTCCTCCTCGATATATCCAACTTGAATTGAACACAAGCACAATGCGAAATTAATTTATCCAAAGTGGATATTGGAATCTACAACATACGGAAATTTGCTACTTTATGCTTTATTATCCCGAAGTTACTGTGATTCTCCCGATGGAAGATCCCATCTCTGACATTAAGGCGACATTTATAAGATCATTTAATATCAAACGAAATGTACTGACGAAAGTTTTAAATTGTCTTTCATCATCGAATACAAATTATTCATTGGATTGTTCCTATGAATTAAGTGAGAGTATTTTTCAAAAACCTAATTAAAAGCCCTCCGCTCCTCGTCTTCATTATTTACATTGCGTCATGAAAATGAATAATTTGAGGCAGTATTTTAAAACTATGTCTTGCCATATGACTTTATTTCATGGTTTAATGAATTAGGTAACGTGAAAAGAAGTTCGGAAAATGTAAGTCTGAACTGAAACTGAACTCCACCCCAACTTCACAAAGCGACAAAAATTTGTTTCTCCACTCGTGCTCCTTTGATCAGCCGAGGACATGCACGATTGAAAAATGCACGCCTTTGTTTTTGCGAAAATTTACGAAGATTTCACACCACTTTCTTATCGTAATGGGCATAGTTTTTCCTAGGATAATTTTTCTATACCCCAACGAGAAAGTTGATAGTGAAAATTATGCATTAAAGTTTCATATTCGTATCTTAAGCGAGTTAATCGTAATTAAACTATTACATAGCTAAGACTATGGTCGAATATTCTCGGTATTCAGAGAGCTAACATGAAATGAAAACAATCAAAACGAGCTGCTCAACAAGCCCTAACTATGATTCAGCTGCTATTTCGGAAGGAAGGCATAACTGAGCAAATACTCTGTTTACGGAAGGAATTAGGCAAATTTCGGAAGGGAAGTGATTCATGAGAAGTGAGAGATGCGAGCCCTCGAAATTCTCATGTAGTATTTAGCGGCTTGAAATTCTGCTTCGATCGCTTTTGTGCTAAAATCCACAGACAAAGAGGAGAATGGTAGCGAGGACACATAGCAGAATCTTCCATAGCATTGTCCTCTTAAAATCCAGCCGCGATAATATAATGAGTAGGCATGTTTCAGGTATTAGTCTCATTATATTCGGCAAAATCTATCCTTTGTGCCGTAAAAAAAACTCACATCCATCCTTTCGCATACGTTGAGGGTAAACCGAGGAGACATGGCTAATTTGGTCTGGTATTTTCTTACAATTCCACAGAAACTAAAATGAGGGACGCGGCGTTAGACTGAGAGGGGTAATTGCGAACCTAAATTTTAATTGAGCAGGCGACCCAAGCGAAAGAGACGAAGGAATGAGATGTAAAATATTCATTTTGTTTCCAATGAACTTGCATCGTCAAGACTTTGACCGAGCTCTAAAATTACCAAATGAAACGGGGAAGTTACGACATCTTCTAAAATACTTCAGGTGTCTAATAGGTTTCTGTAGTCACCCATGTAATTAGTAATAAAGAATTCGTGTGTTTAGTAAGCCCATATTCCCCGTTGACTAGCGCAAAAAGTTGAGCGACATCGAAGACCTCTTTCCCAAGTCACGACCAAGTTTTATCAAGTAAAAATGCCCAGGGACGTGAGGAAATAGCCAATATTTTCTCATTAGGAGCTGAGTTTCTAAGAATGCAATTAGAATCAAAATTGACTCAAAAGAAGGACTGGCCATCGCAGAAACCAGACCCTATTACGTTAACCAATAGAAGAGGTCAAGACGAAATAACGGCAGAAGACGAAATACTGGAGAGAGTAACATTAACGCCAGAATTAAATAGGAATGGGACTTGTTATTTTTCTGGGATAATTAGTTTGAAAATGGCTTCGTTGTATTTAATCCATCGTGCCGAAACCGCACCATGCTGACTGCGGTGCGCTTCCGCCACCATGGTCGCCAAACGTTTGATGACCATGAAAGCTCATTGAAACCAAGTTTAAAAAAATGCCTTTCGTGGAAACTAGTAAACAATAGCTTGAGGAAAATATCAGCCTGAGACAGCTCTACAGCTACCATCAGGGTTATAAATCTCACCATAATGACCGTTATAAATTCTGAAAGATATTAATGTGATGCCGTCATCCGAGCATGACTAAGTGTGAGGTGAGGTGTGAATTTCCTCACTTTGAAAAAAAGCTTAAGGCTATGAGGAAACATTAATAGTTACCACCGATACAATATCATAAGGCCCTAGAAAAAAATGAACAGATTGACTAAAAATAAGCAAGAAATGAAAATGTATTTCTTAGTTGGAACACGAATCCGAAAACACCTCCAAAACCAGGAAGTCAGTAAATCAGAAGCAATGGGGTATCACGAGTGATTCAAAGAAATTTCGCGTGCAAAGCGCGAGAATTCGGAGAAAAGAACAGGGGGTTGAGTGAAGAGAGCGACCTCAAACAGAACAGCGAAGTTAGTATAATCTGATCAGAAGCCAGCGAATCTTTCGACGGCATCGTGGCAGTTCGATTTCTTTTCCTTCGATAAGGTTAGCGTTGAAGGACAATGATCCAGAATGGAAATAAATTTCTTGGTATCACAACCCTTTGGAAGGAATGGATTTTGTAGAAATATGGTTTAAGTGATGGGTAATGCGGGTAAGTCTGAAGGACGATAGATAAATCGGTCACTTTTCGCCAAATATCATTTACTTGCAAGGAATGTCCTGTTAGCCGCCTGTGGGCAAAGACTGTTCAGTGTGAACTGAGCGGATATGGGATACTGCTGATACAATCCACCACTTAAAGTGATCGAATCTAAGTCCACTTGAGGAAGATGACAACTATCTAACGGGATCAAATTACTCTGGAATAGAATTCCACTGACTGCAGCGCAAGGTTTGCGTTATAGCTACCGGGCGAAACTGATGGTGATTTTACTTTTTTTGGATGGGGCCTCCGAAGAACTCTTAAAGATAACGTGATGCATGTTATGAAAGGAGTGTAAAACGTTTCTGCTTATATTTTTAGATTTCTCCTCGAGTTTCAAATTAATAATTCCAAGAAACTCAACAGAGCCTAGTTTCACATTTTATCGCAAATCTAAGCGTTATTCCCTTTATGGTGCCACCTCATCAATGATATGAAGTTCATATGCTATCATTCCTTTTTTCTAAGAAAAGCCACCATCTCGTGATCTACTTTTCAAATGATAATGAGACATTGTCGCCCTATTGCACGAATAGTCACATCTTGGGACCGGTTCACAGAAATCTGTTTTCATTCGTGATACACCTTGATCTTTAGTTTTTGAGATAATATTTTGATGATTCGAGTCCTTGTTTTTGGTAAGCCTCTGTGTTTCTGTTTATATATATATATATATATATATATATATATATATATATATATATGCGGGTCGCGGCGGTCTAGCGGGTAGAGCGTTGGACTGCTGACCAGAGGGTCCCGGGTTCGATTCCCGAAGTGCCTTGCCCGATTCCCGGGCAAGGCACTTTGGGCACCTGCAACTCCACCCAAGCTAGTTGATTTTTCGGGTACCAGATCTTCCTGGGAAACCATAACCGGCACAGGGAAAGGAACTGGCCCCCCTACCCTGATGTGTGAATACTCACACGCCGTCGGGCCTAGTACATGGGTGAGCTCTACCATCACCTACTAAACCGACCTTCGGGTTGATTACTGTGTTTATGGCATATATACCATATATATATACCATAAACAAGTAAGAAGATAGCCATAAGAAGTAATCAATATATATTTCCTTATACCTATTTCTGTTTGAATGAATATACTAGGTATATATGATTAGGTAATCTACCGGTTAAGGTAGGTTTTTGGATGGACACAACTATCAAATAAACATTTTGTGGCTCCCCACCTAGCAAACTAATCTATATCAGGTCCCTCTTCATCTCGGTGTACTTCTTTCCTCCCTTCATCCCGTCCAACATCCCTATCCTGTTCCTACCCTTACCTCACTTGCCCAGCATTCTCCCCTCTATTACCCTCTTCAACATTCCACTACCGCTCAATACGCCTTTCATCCATTTTTCCTGCCTCCATAGGATTTCTCTCAACAAACCCCTCTCCTCCCCCACCATTTCTAGTACTTCCTCATTTGTTTTCCTTTCGGTCCATTTCACCTTCTCCATTCTTCTCCACACCCACATTTCAAAAGCCTCCAATCTACGTCTATCCTCCTGCTTCAGCGACCACGTTTCCGCGCCGTACATAGCTACGCTCCATAGAGTTTTTACGAGTCTTGTCTTAACATCCCTACTCAACGTCCCTCAACGTATATATATATATATATATATATATATATATATATATATATATATTGCTTTTTTATTAGATTTACAAGGAAAAAATACATCTGCGATCACACAATACACCACTATACATTGAACAATATAAGCTACCACTAAGGCTTCCGCGGGGGATGTTAGGTTACCGGAAATGAGGAAACTAGTGAGTTGATCAAGTATAAGAATTTAGTAAAATTTTGTCTTCAACTAGTTCTAATAATTACATTAGCTATGATCACGAATTATAGGGAAAAAATTCATTCTGTTCCTTGCGATCTATTTCCCTTCACCTCTCGTTTCGAACATTATGCTCACTGTGTCAACATTAACCTCGTACAGTCCTTTTCATCGACGAGTTTAATATCCCCTTAGCTTCGAGTCACCATAAGGCCGCACAATCCAACCTTTCGCATACATTCTGTATTCATAAATAAATAAACATAAACTAACTCCTTTTTAGGATATGATTCCTTTCCTCGACAGAAAACATTCGACAATGGTATGCTATTTTGAAAATGGAGCAATGTTTATTCACCCGTCAATATATTTCAAGAACACTCTCTCTTCCGATCACTAAACGGCAAGGAGGAAATTCAATGAGGAAGGTGGTTCTGACATTTAATTCGCTTTCTTCGGGAACAGAAGGAAGAAATGGGGTTGGAGGAATGAGCGACAGCGACGCCTATGTCGGACGATGGCCTCACTCGAACATGCTGCTCAGGGTCATGCGGAGGCGACACAATTTCGTGCGCTGGACGCTATGTGGATTATCCCTCGTCTCGACGTCACGACAATGGACACCGGCCGTGGCGGCGGGGGAAGAGAGGGGTGAGTGAGTGGACGGGGGGGTAGGGGGTGGAAGGGACATAGGCGGGTCCTTTTGTTTCCACAATCCCCTCCCCAAACCGTCCTCATTACGGATGCCTTTTCTCTCCCCCAGCCCCGTGCACTACCTCTCCACCCAAATGTTTATTCATGCGTCGGCATTTGCCTCCGTATATTTTAATCATGGGTGACTTTTTGGTTGAGGTTCTCGGTCGTGAGAACTGGGAAGGGGGGCGCGTGAGGGAGCGATGGGTAGGAGGGAGGAGGGGTTAGTGGGGGGGTGGGGATTGTGGTAGGAGTAGGGAGGTCGGAACTGAGTGAAAAGGAGAATGGAGGAGAGAGATAGGGAGGAAATGGAGACGCGGACGTCGGAAACGAGGTGGAAATGGGCGAGGTGGAGGGGGCGGGAGGGAGGGTGGGGGCTTGGATGAATTTGACCTCAAAGGGCTTTGTGTTCTCGACGCATGCTGCCTGAATTTTTCTCTATTAGCGGAGCGATGGGGAAACCTTAGCCTACGTGCCTAAGTCACATAGTCGGAAAAGTTTAAGAAGGGAAGCCGTTCGGTTGCTACTTCAAATAAAACTTGCTTGGTTATTTTTTCTATGTTACGCCAGTTTTTCTGAGTTGTTCTGAAGTTATCACATGCAAATGATTACATTAAATTAAAGACCGTGATGGCTTTTAGTAGTCGCACGATTCTCAATTCTCATTTATAATGTCAATAATTGATGGCTTTTAGTAGTCATACGGCTTTCAATTCTCATTTAATAATGTCAGTGTCTAGGTCATACAAAGGTAGAATGATCAGAGGATTGCGGTGTTGTAATTTACACTATTATATGAGAAGGTATAGAATAATTTTTAAAATAGCAACGTTGGAACGTAAACCACTGGTATGGTAATGCCAACAATTTTACAGATAGAAATTCAAAGAAAAAATTAGAATTATTGCATTTCGTTCACGGCCAGTTAAACATCATCTTCCATGTATTCATTGAAAAATTCTTCGCCAAGTAACAAACAAAACACGTAACCAAGCATCAAACGAAAAACATCGTATATTAGAAGTAATGAAATGCATGATTCTGGTCACCTACTATCAAATAAATAATCACTACACTTTGCTTATTGAGATTCTTAAAGGAGAAACTTCTAGGATCAAGATATCACTTCATTCAAGGAAGGGATCCTACTGTGGATTTTGTGGTTTAAAAATTTCCTTCTGAACTCCAGTGGAGCTGACTAGAAACTCGTTTCGCCCACTTTTTAATGCTGAAACCGGGTTGTAGGCGATGTTTATCGCTAGCCGCAATTATTCAGTCAGGGAGAACGGACTTCTCAACGCAATTCATAGAGCCACAACCGACCGCAGTGCAGAAATCGATATCCTCCCGGCGAATTGACAACCTCACACGTGGCAAGGGGACTTTCTCGGGGAGAGTAGAGGGGTTGGGAAGGAAGGCTGCTTCCGTGGACAGAATATAAAAGAGCCGGATGATGGATAATTAACAAAATCGAAGGAATCGGGCCCCTTTGGAGGGGAAACTTTTGCACTCCCGCCTTCATCTTTCATTCACCGGTCGTGGATGAGGGAAAGCCGTCGCGTAAAATCGGAGGGGTAATTCACGAATAAGAAGCGCCGGGGGAGTGTGGGGAGAGGGTGGCGTCGAGGGGGAGGGGAGTGTAAGGAGAGGATGGCGTCGAGGCGGAGGGGAGTGAAGGGGGTGTGGGGCGGGAGGTGATAATCAGTCGTTAAGGGGAAGCGGGCGCCCCAGGGACTCCTGACTCATGATTAATTCACCGTCAACACTGCAAAACGGTTGAAGAATTGATGCCCTTTTGAGTGTGGTGACGAAGGCGACCGCTGCTGAGCGACGTTCACGTCTCGCCTCCCAGAAGCGCCCTGGGACGACGGGGGAGAAGAATACAGAGAAACAAGCGCTGGAAACTTGAAAGTCAGCGCGCTCACCACCCCTCCGCATCTCGTTTCGGGGGCACGCGCTTCTTTCTGGGAGCGGGGCAGCGTCGCGAAGTCACTGAGGGCGCGGCTGAGCAACAGGACGGATATTTAGTTCTTTTGATGGTAGAGGGGGAGAGGGTTGGTTGGTCGCTAACGGAATGGCTTTGAACTCTTCTTCAAAGTGAATCCGTGAGCCAAAAGATATTTCCTTCCGGCTCGTCGAGGTGTAAGACGCTCCTTGACGAGAACCGGCGCGATTTTTCGACCTAATAATACGTAATTGGGTAACCCCGAACGTTAAGTTATCCACCAACCGTTTCGAACTGGAGTTGTTTTATTTCCTCGGATTTCACTCCAATTCCTTCAACTAATTGCGAAACTCAATGCATAACTATGTCCTCGGGATGAAAACGTTGTTGCCTCAAGGTGTAATTAAGGGCAACACTGATATGAGTTGGTTAATTATCTAATTATATCGTCTTGTGTTTTGTTAGACTCATTGAATTCTCTAGTGGCTGACAGTTTTATTATATCATATTATACGCTCAATTGAATCAACGGAAATAAGTGATACGTCGTGAGTTTGAAGAAGGCAAGATGTATTATATGAAGTAAAATACTAAATCCATCGAACTGTATTGAAGAAGAATCTAAATAAATTGGAAAATTGATAAATTCGATTGTGAAAAAGGTCATTCAAGTATTAAGATGAAATATGAAGGGAGATTAAGGAAATCATCCAAAGGAAAGCTATGAAACGGTGTCACAAAAGAGCCAAAACATCAATACTGGCAGGAAGACCGATGTTACGAATGTTTTGAAATATGATCCTTAGACGAGAGATACCTTTGAAATACCATGACTTTAGGAAGCAGGCATTTTAAGTTTGACAAAAGCGGTCTTGGGAGCACGTGATTCTTTGTACTTCAATATTTACCATTTGGAGGGAATTCGACTCCGCAGGAAACAGCAGGGCCAAGGGAGTGTCTTTAAGCTTTAGAATTACTGTATTCTATTGATGCACGTATATTTCACCTAAAAGATTTCACTTTGAGATGTCTTATGCCTAATGAATATGCGGTAGCTTCCTTATCCGGAGTGACTATAGAAAAACTCCCCGGAAAGAGGATGCAACGAATATATGCTAAGAGCGTAAAATTTTAATCAATTAGCCAACAACATACAAAGATGTAGCTCAGTTCATCATCAAAATAACGCTGCGCATTCGATATTATTTCCTGGCATAAGCAGAAGATGACATGGATGTGCAAATCATTAATGACGCGAGTTATTTCTACAAGTACACCACTGTTTTAACATATTGTGTGAAATAGTTAGTCAGAAAAGTTTTGTCAGACTTTTATCAACATTGAAAGATAGCACCAATTACCTTATCTAAATCTTTTCAATAAATCAGAATGTCTTGTATTTTCAGCATTGAGAAAATATTCAAACCGAAGAACGTATACTGTGAGGCCGTCTGTCGAGTGAAAATGATTAACGACTTGGATTGTTCTCTTTTTGAAAATATTGCTAACAAGCAAAACTCTCGCATCAAAATCTTCATACATATATTACCAGTACAAGTACGTGAATACTGCGCCTATAATATGTTTTCATTGAGCAATATTAGTGAATGCATTCTTTTATTCTAGACTCATATGTTCTTACAAACTATGTTCCCCTTAAGGGGATATCAAAGAAGCTTCAAGACAAAGAATGAATGCGTTCCACTGAATAATCTCAGACACCACTAATATTAGCATTTAACAACTTTATGAGAATAAAATCCAGTTTATTTCGTTGGAATTTTCCTGGATAACAGATCCTTAAAATATGCTACGACACTGAATTATTATGTGCATAAGTGTGAAATGCCACGTAACCAATGGCATATGTATGCCCCCAAATGAATCAAAGTAAATCATTTTAACGAACTTGGATGCCAATTTTTTTCCTAGAATAAAAATTATTTCACTACACACAAAGTTGTTTGAAATTTTATTGTACGAGAAAATTATCCAAAATTTTAAAATGTCAACAAAATTCGGTGAAAAGTATTTGAGAGACTATGGAATTTAAAATTAGGGGAGAATCAACAGTTATCCCATTCATGGATCACTCTTACATATATGGGCTATATTTGTGTTCCCTTCAAAAGAGAAAATAATAGTGCATATATTAATAAGTATAAGTAATAATAATTCAATAAAGTGTAGACCAAAATTGAGTGGGAAGTATGAAATAGATTGTTCTTTATCGAGCATGATCTATGTATATTAGATTTTTCTTTTTGCTTTAGATTGCGAACTACAGTTTGCCCTTCTTGTTCAATTTAACATTGAAAATTGCGCAGCAGTTAACGTCCTAGAGAAGCTTTTATGATGTCGGTATGTGTAAGTAAAGTCGAAGATATATTTCATGTAGAGGAAAAATGTCTTAGTGATTGACGTACGTATATGATGATGTCTTTAATTGCATGCTTCACTGCCAACCATATTGCCTCGGGAGAAGATGGTTGGAAATTACTCGAAAAAATGCATCAAGATGGTAGTACTATGATTATTAAGCATACTGTGACATTAAATAACATTTTTATGTTCCTGAAACGGTTCGACTGAATGGAAACGTTCGTCGCTTGGAGGGCAAGACGGAGCAAGGCACCGCCATCTCTGCGGAACATCGAGGAAGCACCTACAACTTGCTCTGGTTTCATCGGTGCCCTTCAAATTCGAAGAACCGGAGACTATTGTGTGGACCTCACGGGAAAAATACCTTCTAAGCCTCAAATTATACTCATTTACATGTGACACTGGCATTGAATATTTTACTAAAGAATATTATTATTTTTTTTAATCGAAAAATTTTGGGAAGGAACACAGTAAAGCGTAACACAGAGTCGTTCGTGACTGTTAATTTTCCGGAACATGTGATAATTTATTTCAACAAACATATTTTACATATGAAAACATATAAGCTCTATTATTTTAAACAGCTGTGCAGTAATGGAATTAATGAATGGCGTCATCATTTGGTGGAATCAATAGTCTGTGCTCTACCGACTTGCTAGGGCCTTATGCTTGTCAACTGTTATGCATCACTCTGCCTCATTTCCAAACCCTCAAGGACGTGCGATCGACGTGGTTTCGAGGTCGTAGTTTCGAGGTCGTAGTCAACACAACACCATGAACATATGCGAAGCACCAGATACACCATGCACAGTAATGAGATAGGTGACAAGGGAAAACTAAGAAGGATATTTTAATGTCTGCAAATGTATTTAGCGATGCATTGAGGAAAATCGAGACAGGCCATCACACATTTCTGGGTCAAATCACTGTTCCAGAAAATTATGAAGCAAACTTCCATTTGTCCGTCGGCACTTCCTACCCTTCCCATAACACAGAGGGAGAGAGAGAGGGCACCTAGCCCCAAAGAAATGCTCGCACTAAGTCGCCTCACTAAGGGAAGGACCCGCAAGTGGAGGAGGGGTGGGTAGTAGCTTAGCCTTCTATTCCACTGAAACCATTCCGCGGTTTCTTTGGTAAGCGGCCAAGATTTATGCACGTTTCATTACACGGTCTTGCACGGGAGTGCTCGAGTAAACACGATATCTGTCGAGTTTCACCACATCCGCATTTACCAGTACTTCCTTGGCACTTTACACTTCTGCTTAACCCACTTCAAGACCCGCTTCCCTTCTTTCGCTAATGCTTCTTTTGTTCAATTGCCTGACGGACTAAATAGGTACATATCCTACCATATCGATCCCTTTTCCTCTTTAATTTTTTTCTCATTTACCACATCTTGCCGTCTCTCACATTGATTAACTATTTCCTACATTTTACTTAATGGTTTCTTCAACAATTGGTCGACCTGGAAACGGAATGTTGACCTCGATAACTCGTCATTCCATCTATGTGTTTTCTTGAATATAAACGGGATTCGACCAAAATAAATTTAGCGAAATTTCCCGGGGGACGAATTTCGTCATCGCCTACACTTTTTTTTTAACTTCGTGATACTTATCTTCAATCTCAAAGCAATTTCCCTCGTTTAAGCATCTTTCATACTCTCGTATGAAATATCGCTTGGTATTAAGTAATACCTATAAAGTTTCACGACTCATTCAGAAAATATTTTTTTTATATTTTTATTCGAAATTTTAAATAATTACCTAAATCGGTGTAATCATTTGCTCCAAATGCTTCCTGATTCATATTTATCTGTAATAAAAACTTTGTTCGTGAGAAAGTTACACTGGATGATTGACTAGTCGTTGTGAGCAGGCATTATTATGGCAATATTGAATATGTGATGCCAATTAATATCACATGTAGACCTATGAGTCAGAGAAACCAATGTTTAATTAAGAGTACAAAATTGCATTATCATTTGAATATTCTTAAAAGGGGGGGCGGACGATAGTAAACCTATTAAATAGCTTTTAAAAGTTTTACCGTGATATATTTTCTTTTTACGACTTCGGTATATATAACTGGATAGTATGTCACAGAACATTGCAAACACATCTAATAAAAGAGACATGGAAGAGAAATATGGTTGTCGACCCGATTACTTGGATGCTCACTCGCGTTTAATAGCTAAGGTCCGAATATTGTTCCGAACGTAATTTTTACATGCATATAATTACTTTTAGGGTTTCGTAGTTTGGTATACCCTCATGCGTTGGCGCAACTTATAAACCTCACAAAATAAACATCGCAAAAATAAAATCGGAAGCTTAAAATGAGATTTATCGTCAATATTACTCAAATACTAAACTTTAAAGGAATATTGATTCACATGGATCTGTAACTAGATCGGAAAAAATTTCGGTACGTCGCCACCCACTCCATCAGCTCTTCTACGGAAGATCCCATTCGTGGACGTTGAAATCTGAATATTGGTAATCAGATGCGTGGCGGAATCGAATGGAAATTCATCGACACGGTTGGATATATGTGGCAAAAAATGGAGGGAAAAGTTTAGGGCAAGTGAGGCAAAGGCACGAGGAGTCAAAGTTCAGTACGGCCAAGGATTTCGGGGAAAGAAGAGAGGCCGAGAAGTGGAAGAGAGAGTGATTAGAGATCGAAGAGAAAAGGAGATAGTAAACCAATACAAGATATAGAAACGAAAACATTGCCTGAAATCTTACGAAACCGATCGTGAAAGAAAGGAAAGAATTCAGAGCAGGGCATCGAGACGTAGCCGCGTCATTTCGAATAAGCCAATGGGAGCAGAGTCGACTAAAATGCCCTCTTGGTGCCGCAAGGCAAGGCCGGGAATAACTATCGATCGGCCAATAGCCTTTTGCGCCATTTCTCGTGGGAGTATCAGACTTGAAACGATTAAAGTAACGGTTTTATCCTGCGGAAAAGTCTAATATTTCGCCGAGAGAATTGGCCCTTTGCAGCTCAAACACTTTGAGGGGTCCTTTAGATGGCCTCGACATTCTGGAGGGGGTCGGAGAGAGGTGAAGAATCTTATCCCGCAAACCAAATTTCGTTTATATATCGCACCCTCCGATTCGCGCATGCTCAGACGTTGTAGCAACAAGCTTTTAATCGTCCCGTCAATCTATACCCTGAGGATTCCTGCGAGGTCGGGTGGAAAGTTTGGCCTGGAGCATTCGTGTCGACTCGGCTGCAAACGGATAGAACACCCCATGACCCAAACGTGGGAAAAAATAAAACTAGACACTATTGCTCTTGACAGCGCCGGCTCATGAGAATGCTTAGTTATTATCCCGAAGTACAGAGTTAAAAAATCGTGCCCTCTACTTATGAGGGTATGAACTTATCAACAGAATTACAAAGATTAAAAATTAATGTTTTATGACTCAAATGAATGACAATTCACACTAAATGAATACAAAACCCCAATAAACCCTCTTTTCTCTAATTTAGATTTTAATTTTCATACTACGCCCATTATTGCAATGCTTCTGGTAGCTTTTGTGCATCAATTTAAGTTCAATGAAATTGCACGGGTTTTATAGAAAATCACAAGCGTAAACTAAAATAATGCCATTTGTAAGTTTTTGAGCTGCATTTAAGTTTGTAAAAGTTAATGAGTGAATGGAATATGTTATACATATGAGTTTTCCCAGTTACAATTTGGGTTAAAATTAAGCGATACTTTCTATAGGCCTATCTTGAAACCTTCTTCTCACTTAAATGCTATTCAGCAATTTAATTGCACCATTTTATCAAACCAATGACATCAAAATGAAATGAGGGACTACGGTCTCATCTGCAAATGTCCGAATCATTGAAATAAATCTGTCAATTAAAACACAAGCGTAATCTTACATTTTTAGATACATTTATTTTAGTGTTAGACTTTGTCATATAAAACTGATTTGACTGCTTATTCTTCTTGATTGGTTCAGTTTTTATTGAGATAGCCTATTTTTAGAATGATTTTACGTAACAGCAAAATTTTCATTAAAATCGAATAGGAATACAATTTTTTTATATAATCTGACTAACAATAAGCAAAGTTATGTATTATAGCACTTAAAATATTCAGACCAACATTTCATCAATTCTCCCTGAAATCCAATTTGTAATCGAACTTTTCTGGGTGTGATCTTCATCTTACAGGAGGAGAAGTGGAGTTATCCCACAGCCCGCGGTTCTCGGGTTAACCGTACTTGCGACGCCTCCACGTGCATGGGCCTTTAACCTCCCACGCAATAAATAATGCGATGTCCGGAGTAAACCTCTGTTAAGTACCCCGCTTATCCCTGGTTCTCAACTGTTAATCTCCAATTTCTCGCATTCCCTCGATGCTTAAAAGGCAATCCGTAGCCTCCATAATAACCCCCTCTCATTCGCTCGATCCGCAAGATTTTCGTGTAAAGGGGGAGGCAACCGCCACGGGACCGAACGAACGCCTATTCACTAGCGTAAACGAGAGTCTATCTCGCATACGCCGATATTTAGCCGAAATAACTACACTTCCGGAAGCTGATTCATCCCGACTCATTCAGGAGTGCTTAAACGTTTAAAGGATTATAAAAATGTATACGAATTCAACTCTTAATTATCACGCCACGTAACGGCAATATTAAACGTTTCAAGAGCCCACTTGAGGGTGGCAGAAAAGTGTTTACCTTCCTCACTTGCTATTTTGCTAGTGAATGATGATGTTTTTTTTAAAAATGCAAAAGCGGGAACATTGATTAAGAGCGAGGAAAAAGAGATAGCGGTGGAGAAAAATGAGGAACTAAGCCAAAGCAGAATGAAGCAAGAGAATCTATCACACGCTTAAAATATTTATTTCACGCTCTAGCTCTTTGCGCATGCCAAAATGCTTATATGAAATTGGTTAATTTATTGTGCTTCTAAAATATTAAAAGGACTGTTGTCCAAACGAGAAATAAATTATCCATGACAATATTATACTTCTTTGATGAATGCTCATTGAAACAGTAATTCACAATTAATTTTTACTTAAGAAAATTTCATTAATTCACCATGCCTTATCTCCCCGGATGTTGACGATAACTGCCGTTTATCAATACATTAATGGCCACTTTAATTGAAAACTGAAACTTATTTTCTATGTCAAAAAATTTTCACATCGGACACATTTATTTTGACAGTTTATCGCAGGAGCTCGTCAGTGATCAAAGGATCATTCAGACCGCTTTTAATGTAATTATGCATGAGAGTTTAATAGCTTAAAATTTCATTAACCAAAACACTTGACATAAATATCCAAGCGAAATACCGTCGGTTTAAAATGAATGAATTCTAATTATTTTGGATGGAATTGAAAATTGGATCCACTTTGTTACTAAATTTAAGTTTAAAAATTCCGGAAGGCATGAGTGAAGCACACCCCTGGATCCCGGGAAGCGTTTTGAGTCACTATGCGCCGTGCAATCAAGAAAGTATGGGGCAACATATTTGGTTTTTCAAAAAAGGCGTTCAAGCATATAAAAAATATTTTTGCACATTTCTCGTTTAAAAAAAAACAACTACGACGTGATTGAAATAAACAACTATTAAGCTCCAATTTGAAAAAAAAATTACAAGACAGCGGTAAACGAACGAAAAATAATACGCACGCTCGCAAATAGAAACATTAAGTGCAGTCATGGCATGAATTCATCAATGAATATTTCTTTTTATTCCAACGAAAGCGTTCCGATTGTGAATCCCTCATGGGGAGTTCAAAAAGCAAACGACAAAAAAACATTGCATAGGTATATATAGAGAGAGAGGGAGAGAGAAAAAAGTCCTCCACTTCCTCATCCACCACTCCATCATACGTACCGTAGCTCTCTTGTTTCGATCCAACGTGGGGTAAACAGTTAGGAAAAAGCCAGGGAATGAAAGAGACCGTCAAGAGAGAAGAGGGTGCCGAGGCACGAAAGGGGTTGAAAGCGAGGGAGGAATTTTGGTCGAGAGAGAAATCGAGGTGGACGGACGGACGGGCGGGCGGGCGGGCGGGCGGGGAGAGAGAAAGGAAGGCGACGGTGTGATTTAGGGATTTTTTCCGAACGGAAAAATTGGGTGTGCTGTCGAGCGAAATTAATTAAAAAGATTGAAAAACATACATTTCAAACATGAGAAAAAAATAGAAATTGCCTCACTGAACGCTGCACTCGCGGAAACAACACAACACTCACTCACACGCACACAGGGACTTTAAAAAAAACAGTGAGGTGCAGAGTCCATGGGCGAAAAGATACGCACAATGGGAGAGGGGCGTGAGAACAGGGAGGGCGCGGCGGCGGGGATCGCGGGGGTGATCGGTCGGCAAGGGAGTCCCGAGGATTTGGAGGAGGAGGGAAAGGGAGGGAAATTTGTTGCAATTTCTGGAGAAATTCGTTAAAACTCCACGAGGCACAACTCGCTCGGAAACTATACACTTCACACAGAACAGTATAAACCTTTCTTCCTTCCACGGGACCACAACAAATTCTCCGTACCTCTCTCAAGGAATGATCTCCGATCCGCTTCCCTCTCAGATAAAAGATAACTGGCCTAGTATTGTTGTGAGCAAACCCTCCCTCTTCGTCGCCGTGTGTGCATAGGAATCCCCACTATCTCCCCTCTCCGAGAGGACGACACCTCTTCCATTCCCTCCACCACCTCCACACTACATAACCTCGCCCACCCCCTCAACCCACTGAACTGATACTTTTCCTAATACTTTTCCCCCGCAACCTCTCCTGCCTCCCTCCCTACCCCCGCCCATCTCTCCCCAGCACACGATCCTACCCCTTCCCACCCCACCACCCCCTCTCTCCTCCACCCTGCGGTCCGTCCTCCACGCTCTCCTCTCCTCTCCTTCCGCGCGCCCACTTCTTCTTCCCTCTCGCCTCCTCCTCGGCCGTCCTCCTCTCCCTTCGCCGGCCCTTTTGTCGCACTCGCCCGGGTGAAGGAGGAGAGCGGAAAGAGGGAACCAGGGGGGGGCGGCGAGATAGAGAGAGAGAGAGGGAGAGGATCCAGGGAGAGAGGGAGAGAGAGCCAGTCTTCAACCCCAAAGCACTCCCATTCACACACTGAGACCGGAGAGAGGAGGAGAAGAGAGAACGCGGGGCTCTCCCCCGCCCGCCCTCACCCCCCTCCGCCCCCAACGATCCCTCCCTCCTTTCCCCTTCCACCCCCCTCACCGCTGCCCCTCTGCTACTCCGCCATCCTCCCTTACGCTCCCCCACCACCGCGTCGTCACCCCTTCCTCCTCCAAACCTCCCCTTCCATCTCTCTCGCCTCCCCTCTTCCCCATTCTATCCCTCCCTCCTCCGGAGATCCCCCCGCAAACCCTCTCGCGCCCCCACCCCTTTTTCTCTCTCTCCGAGTTCCACGCTTCCGTATCCCCGGGCCTACCCTTCCCCACCTTGGCACTCCTCTCTTCCCCTTTTACTCCGTTTCCTCTTCCTCCTCTTCCTCACTCTCTCTCTCTCTCTCACCCAGTTCTCTTCCTCTCTCTCTTTGATAGCGAGGGTTTTGTGGGCCGTGGGAGAAGGGACGTGGAGTGTGGAGTAGGACGGTTGATCGATATCCCCTCCCCCCCGCCGCAACCCCGAAAAACCCCTCTGCAAGACCTCCTAGGAAGGCTTGGCCCTGCTTTTCACCGCCCCTTGTATCCCTCTTTTTCCTTTCCTTTTGAGTGACCACTCTCCTTCCTTTCTCTCTCCCGTCTTCTTCCCTTAACTCCTTCACTCTTGCACATGTACACACGCAGACCAAGTCCTCCCACCCATCGACCATCCAAAAGTAAAGCCGCCTCAAAAAACCCACTCCGCGGCCCTAACACACGCGTACCATAGGACAGATGGAATATTATGTGTACACACACACACACACACACACACACACACACACACACACACACACATATATATATATATATATATATATATATATATATATATATATATGTATACATGTATGTGCAAGTATGTATATACCGAAAAAAATTCTTTCTTCGTAGGCAGAATTAATTTGTTTGGGCGTTGTGTGTTTGAAGAAATGTGATAGTGAAATTCCATACGAGGTAATAGAATTTGACTCTCGATCGAAGTCAGTTGGTATTGGTCACGACATCTATTATTCAGCGGGTAAATTCTACTTGAATTCTTCCTGAATTTGAGAGCATTTTGTTGATATTAAAGAAAGAGAAGAAGGTAATGTAAAACCTTGGCCAAATTATATTAATGCTTGGCGTACGATCTATACCGGGATAGATGTCAATTTACGCTTGAATGTCAAGAAGTAAATGTCAAGTTTTTCTTCAATTTTCTTCAAAGTTTGCTTATTATTATGATAAACACCTAAATGCACGTAATTCACCCACGTCTCTAAATTGGCCAATTTTCATCAAAAAGAAACAATCTAATTAAACTATACTTTCATAGATTTAAGTAACTGTTTCCTTTAAAAGTACCTCTGAAACAAGGAAAATTTGCATTTTTCACCAATCCAAATTATGCTAAGATATAGCCAATAATACATTGGAAATATTTCCTGTATTAGTTTTTTGCTATGAAATTTTTTTTCGTAGCACAACGAAAACATTTAATTTTGATGATTCGTGTGCATTGAACGCTACTTGCACGTTAATTTATTCTACTTGGCTGAAAATCAGATTTGATTGGGATTACATTTGCCAAAATTCTTCCAAACGCAGTATTTTCTTATGCGAGGAAACTATGTTAGAAAATTGGTGGCTTTTTGGGACCTTCTGCCTCAAACCTTGGGCTCTTACGTCAGCAAACATTGCTTCCACATCCTTATCCTGCGGCAGAATATATATATATATATATATATATATATATATATATACACATTAATTTACTCGCTTGCGGGCGCACGCTTGCGTGCAACGTCGTCCATACGAATGAGTCAGAAAAACGGATGTGCGTTCGCCGAATGAAGCGGTTTCGAACAGATTATATGAGGTCCACCGCGCCAAACTTCACGTGCATAGACACGTAATCAATTCACACGGACTGGCGCACACCTCACAGAGCAGGCCGGCGGGCGGAAGCGGGCCGGACGAGCGGCGTGAAACATGGTGGCGCACGGGGGGGGTCGGGTTGGAGAAAGGGGAGGAGGTGAGGTACGATCTCTCCGGGGTAAGAAGGCGGGGAGGACGGGAAGAGCGATACAACACGGGGCCCAAGCGCACGGGACAATAGTAAAACAAATGACTGGAACGCTGCGACACTAACGCGGACGCCTATCAGTCGCCTTGGTCCTCTCGCGCTCGGACACAATACGTTTCGTCCTCTCCTCTCCCATTCCCACTCCGAACAGGGTTGAGGCTCAACGGATTACCCTGTTAATATACTCCAATTTTCTGCAATGAAAAAACTCCGGCCCTGCTCCCCTCATACTCCCCACGAAAGCGCTCGCTCCTCAAAACACTCACCCCTCCCCCGCCAAAAGGAACAATAAGCCCGCCCTGCGGAGAATCGCCCTTCGCGACGCCGCCTGAGTTTTCAAAACAATTGATCGACTTGAAAATGTCCACGCGGTTGAATAATTTATTCCACACCAGTCGAATGCCGAAGGGGGGTGACCGGGGGGGTGATGGAGGTGGGGGGTTTGGGGCGGATGGGTTGGGGGTTTTTGATGTGCCGCCTTCCAGATCTGTTGCATCCCTCCGGGTTGGAGGGGTGGAGGCGACGGCGGTGGCCGGAGACCGGCCGAGGGTCCGCCCGCCCCTCCACCGCCTGCCCCACCGACAACCCCGCATCAGGTCGGAATGAAGCGAGCCCATCGATTACGTAATTGTGCGGTTCTGCTCCGTAGCCGCGCGTTCGTCTCCCACTATCGCGGAATGATTCGAGAATTTTTTGCTTGGCGTTCCTTAGCCGTTGGAGGCTCTCCGATCGTCGTGAGGTAAAGTCCATCGGTTAGGAAATAATGAGGAGGGATTCGAGAGACGTTCGGAGGCGAGGATTGAGTCGATTGTCGTCGTCTGGGCTTCCTTCCCCGAGGCTCCAAAAATGAGTGAATTCAACGACGACCCGTGTGGTCCTTAACAGGAAAGTGGGTGCATCGACGAAGCAGGGGTGATTTCAGTACGTCTGGTGTCGCGGTGGGGACAAGAGGGCCCATTATGTCCAAGAAACACCAAATTTCACCTAAAATATTTAATGTAATGGTCTTCATTTAGTCTAAAATGGCAACTGATACTTAAGAACCCATAATTCAATACAAGCTAGGATAAGAAGTTAATAATCGTAAACAATGAAGGGCATATAATTCCAGTCGAATTTTAATATTTTCACTTTCAATTATTCTCGTACCACCAAATATAATTCTATTACATTTGAAAATTTCATCCAACCACATTCGGATTAATAATTTTAGTTAACCTTACCACATTAAAATTTAAACGCTAACCAATGTTACAGGTAACATAAGCAAACTTGATCTTTGAATCATTTTCTCATTCGATAAATCGAGAATGTTTTGCCGAAATTTAAGCTTGCGATATTACCAGAATTATACCAATATGACTCTTATACGCTATATACTCGACTCTTTAGATACCGCACACTATTCCTACTTCTAAAATACATGTGTGCTTAAAATTGTTCACTGGCGAGAAAGAGGGAGCAGCTCATTGTCCTAACACTCGACAGCGATCGCAAAGAATTTCCTCAGACTGCGGATGAGAGGTGCCTGCTCAAACGGCCATAGCGCATCCCTTCCGTGGGGACCAGGGAGTAATCCGCGGTGCGCCACGGACCCACGAACCCCCAGAATTTTACCCGGGCGACCTCCCACGCACCCCCGCCCTCCTTCCCCGTCCAGCCCCTCCCGGGGGTGCCCTGCCTTGAGCTTCGACTCCGCCGCGTGCGAGAGAGGGCACGACCTCCTCCGCGGCTATCCCTGTGTTGGCGGCGGCATCGGAGAACGCGTCCTCATCCGACAATGAACACGGACGCGTGTGCCCTATCGTTTTATTTCCTTTCCGCCTTACAAAACTCATTCCATTCCGATCCTCCCGGCGAATGTCCTATCTTCCCTTCGAGGCCACCGCAATGTTCCTCCTCACATTTCCCTCCTACCCGCCTCTTATCCTTTTGTCCTATTGGGCCGTTGAAGACATTCGGGCACACCGAGGGCAAACAATCGGACTCCGGAACGACCCACGACCCAAGAATCGCAGAGCGGGTCTTCACCTGAAAATGTGCGTCGTATCTGAAATCTACATATGCACGCTCTGTATGTTCTCGGCAAACCGCGTCCCATTCATACCAAGCGAATAGCGCAGCTGAGCGATAAGAAAGTGGCAGCAACACCCCAGTCCTTCCCTTCGAGGTAGTTGAGAATGTCCTCCTCTCTTGTCCTGTTTCTGAACTAAATCAAACCTTGCTTACGTCACACCGCGACCTCCTCACCTTTTCAAGGACCTCCTTTTTCAAAAAAGTTGGTATATAATCCGAAGGTTGGTATGATAGATGATGGTGCAGCTCACCTCGCCAATTTTCAAATAACGGTACAGGTGTCTTTCTTGGGGGAAGATCTGATATTCGACGCATTCGCACGACATGGGTGATTGACAGCGGCTAGACTCATCCAAATTTGAACCCCGCCATATGAACCCTAATCTCCGAATCATCGAATGCCACTTCAAACACGGGTGCCCCGTTTGTCCAAGAATCATTAACTATGACTCGACATGATTCCATATTCCATCCAGCGAGGGTCTAAATTTCCCCCATTTCTTCGTCGAAGAGGTTTCCCAAAATGCCTAACAAACTTTACCGCGTAGGGAAGTCCCCCGGAACGCTCAATCCGCGGGCCTCGGGCTGCAGAGGACTGCGCCAAGCGTCCGTTATCCCATGCCCGAGGGGCGGGGGTGGTCGGACGCAACAAGGGAGGATTAGACGCGGAAAGGTGGAAAGGAGAGATGTTGTGGAGTGGAGGAAAGAGATGAAGACTCTTCTCTCCCCTTTGGCCCTCGATTCGAACCCAAAGGACGCGCATGCATTCATTCCCCGGCCCGCTACACTCTGCAAGCACTCACAATCGCGCACGTAGACGCGAAAGTGTGCCGACGACATGCTCAGGCGTGCATGTGGGCCGCCCGCGGGGAAGGGCTGGAGCCGCGGGGGAGTGGTGCGGGGTTTGAGCCGGGAGGGCACCGTGATGGATTGTCGGCTGGCGTTCTCTCCTGTGTGTGTGTGTGTGTGTGTGTGTCTGTGGAAGACCTGCCCCTGCAAGGGGAGAAGGGTCAGTGTGGGTAAGGGGGTCGGATAAGGATCCGAGCGAGTCTGTGGGTTGAGGAGCGAAAGAGAGCGAGGAAAGGGAAAGTGAGCTGAAACGGGAAAGAGTTCGCGCGGGAATGGGGTGGGAATGAAAAGGACGCGAAGGACTAGCGGAATAAGAACGAGGGGACGCCGCGGAAGAGGGAGGGAAGGGAATGGAAGATTAAAAAGCGATCGATAAATACTGGATGATAGTCCATTAGTTAGACATCTCTCCATGGAGACGAGATTGGCAGCCATCTGCTGCAGAGCATCCAACCCCTCTTGTTTAAGTATCAAGCCATTAGAATCGAACATTAAGGAAGTTGATCGGTAGAGTCCATCAATAGAGGAGAGATTGATTGTCTCCTCCTACAGAATTTTCCACTCCGTCTTGGTGCTACCAACTTAACCCAATGAAACTCACGAAAATGCGTCGATAATGTGATGTGAAACATTCGATTCTACTTTTCAATTGTGGATGCTGTTCGATGTTTTAAAATTCGCCAAAAATGAGATCATGCGTTGGCGCAGTAATCAGAACAAGCATTGTCGTTGAAACACACAAATATTTTTTCCATAGTCCTGCCACCATATTACCATTTCGTTCTGAAACAATGAGGCCATTTACGGAGCACTGTCATTGGAAACCAGAGGCGTGCGGAGGCACAAGACTCATTGGAGGAAAGTTAAATGACGTCACGCTTAACTCCCCGTGCGGCCAGAGTAGGTCATCTGCTATCTATCACACTCAACTCTCTATCCTTCGGTTTATTACACAGCTATATGTGAGCCCTAACGAGGACATCGGAAGTCGACAAATGTGAGATTTGTTAGCCACAGCTCTCCACACTTGAATATCTTCTGCACCATTCTCTTTCACTATTGAATTCACGTTTGATATTCGTTCTCCATTTTCCTCTTCCCATTTGGCGCTCGTTTTCCTTCCAAGCTTTGTCTTCCGCTTACCCGCATTTGTCACGAGCTACAGCGATTAAATTACGATTTTGCTCGAAATTATTCACAACATAGAAAGAATGCGTGACGGTAAAGTGTAATTCAGCCGGGTGGTAATACATTATCTAATGGTAATAAATCCTCAAGAGAGAATGTGCACGAAGAATTTACGGAAGCGGGTGTTAGTTTATGGGAAATGTTCAATTTCAGCTGTGTAATAGGGAAAAAACAACCACTCCAGTCGTGAAAGAGGAAGAAAGATCGAATGGCTTGAGGATATAATACATGTATTTGCAGCAAGGGAATGGGCGAGTCCTCTTTTTTTATCTTGGGGAGGGAGGGCTGGAAGGGGTGTACGACAGCGGCTACTGCTTGGCCGAAGAAGGGGGGAGGCATGGGATCATCCATAGGAGTAGGAAGCGAGGGACGATGATGCGACGGCGGTCGCTTGGCTGGGGGCGCGGAGACGAAATGTTCGACCGCCGATGCCAAGGGGGAGAGGAGAAGGGAAGGGAAAATGGATAGGAGTGGAGGCCGCGGGGCATCGAGTAAATTTTAGGACCGAATCGAGACTGGTAGGCATTCGACCATGGGGATTGATGGGCGAAGAGAGAGTTTCGGGGAAAATAAAAAAAGTTCAATTTTTCGTTTGTGGATGTACGTATCTAAATTATGCACTCACCATTGGTACAAACGATAAAGTAAGCATAAATGATGGAGGATGAAGGAGAGTTTACAAAGTTTCGGAATTGGCCACTTAAGCCAGCGGATGAATCGGCATACTACTTCATAAGCGCCTTCTTCATCATCACTTAGCACTTTTGAAAATGGATGAGACCATCGAATACTTCAATTATCACGTCCATTTCGATTTATTAAGCTTTCCTTTCTTAAAACTCAAACTTCTAACGATCCTAAGCTACGCTCGGGATTCTCTCCTCCAACATAAATGCATAAAAGTTGCGTTACATATAACTGAAAGTATCTCAGATCTAAGGCAGTCCGATAAAAAATATCTATGACGGTCTCCCACAAAAGTTAAACATTATCCTCCACGAATCATTCTCAACTTGGATCCAAAACAATAATTAAGGCTGGTTTCAATAATTTGAAACTGTTTTTAAAAATTACGATCGCTAAACTGAGAAATCGCTTACTCTATTAATGAAAACTAAAGCGGATCTTACATCCTTTCTTATCGCTAAATTAAACGAACCTATGTGAAAGTAAACGGATTTATCACTAATTAGAACAACTTTTATCACTAATGTGTTCAAAGAGCACCATTTATATAGTTAGCACGCATGCAAATTTTAAGGTGGTGGGAGGTTTCGGAAAAGTGGTGTAATAGACAATCCAGAATCAATCACTTCTAAGGCAGCACCTCCATATTTAAACTAAATATCTGACATGAAATTAACAAAAAATAAAAGAAAATTTACCACAATTTAATCAATTGTAAATATCTTTTGAATGCTCTATTCTCTTCACGCGCACCGTAATATATTACATCCGGTCCGAATCCCGACTCACAAAAACATTCATGTAAAGCGTGTAAATATCACTCGCATAAAACTTTCATGTAAAAGCCTATATGGCAACTCGCATAAAAGTAATGTAAATTTACGGTCTTTTTTCAAACGATGACGATAGTAGCGTAAATTCTTCTCGGGTCCTCCACCGGGTTATATCGTCCATCTCGGCCAACGTTTCGATGTCCGACTCGGTCATCGTCATCAGAGGATGAGGATAGTATGTTGGCATTTGTTTTCTATTACTGTGAATTCAGTTTACATTCGTACGTAAGTAGATATTCTAAATGTGTGCCTGTATATTTCTTCACGTATGCGGCCAAAACCCTCTGGTTCTCCATATTGAACACTTTATGATTTTTATAAATAAATTATCCAAGAGAACTGATTCTTTTTTTCCTTCCATAACATTAAAGAGAGATATTATCATTCGAAAAACACGCAATTCTCAGCTAGAATCTTCCCAGTAAATAACACAGAGCCATCAGTAAACAACCAAGTTGTGCCGTGACTTTCGTCCTCTATTATTTTTCAAATATCAGAAAATGTTGAGGGTCTAATGGAAAGAGAGTACAATTCTCTATCTGCGCTATGGAATTGGAACCGGCGCGGCGAGGCGGAAGGGCGAAGGTGAGGCGTGAGCACCACACTCCGGATTAATACGGCGAATCGGTGGGAGGGAGCGATCGAAACGACGCGGAGCATGCAGCTGCGGCCTCAAATAATCCTTATAAATGGAATATTTACGGTGCTCCGAAACCGAATGGGTTATTTAACGAGGATTGAATTGAAAGAGCATTGCTTTGTCGATAGCATGCGGCTTTTGACCACCGCTGTCTTTCCACATTGCTCCACTATATGAACACTCGGATCTCGTCACCCTCTTCTGTCTTGTGCAACTAACAACCCAGTGAAGCAACTTCCCCCGAATGGTCAACATTAACTTGATTAATGATGGATAATTAAATGCAGTTCAGCGTTCATTTTCTCTGTCAAGTGGTTAATGGCGTCAATTTAACAGAGTTCCAGTTTAACAAGGAGGTTTAATAGGATTCAGTTTTTAGAAGTTTCAGCAGGATAAGGTAATAACACTTCATGTTTAAAACAGTGAAGCACAATATTTTTGTCCAAGGTAGAAATCAAACAGGCTACTAACGTGTTGCCACACCTGCACGTAACGATTCCATGCCACCATTAATGTTCAAAATATACTATGAAATTACTCGTTTCAACATTAAACAACTTGTTTACTAATGTGCTGGTTGCTAAAATTTGCTATGAATGAACATCGTGAACGTCTCAGAAAATAAACTCCGGAAATCGACTTTTCTCGGATTGCCATACAATAACTTTTCTGGATAATGAAAACCGTATTATTTCGAAAAAATGGAAGAAGAGAGGAGAGTGATATGGGAAGAAATCGAGGATGAAAGAAGCAGTAAAAAGACACCCAGAGTGGTAAAAGAAAAGCTTACTCAAGGAAGTTGGATAAAAATGTCGGGAAAAGAACAAGAGAGAGAGAGAGAGACAGAGAGACGAAGCGACAGGAGATTGCTACTTCCACGAACTCGATAAACGATTTTCTAATGCATGAGAAACACAAATTTCTCTTCAGACGGTTACCTAAATAAGGTCGTGAAGAACGGACGCCGATAGCGAAGCTGACTTCTAAAACAAAATGGATGTCAGTTCGAATTGACAGAGGCGTCAATCTCGCTGGCCGGAGAGCATACCTCAACAGTAAACCAAATCCTAGGGTCGTTGAGGCTTTATTAGTCTCACCTCCGACATGAACATTTCGCTATTGTGGTTCTTGGTGAACACTGTGAGAAGAGGTGGTGGCTATTCGGAGTCTTAGGGACACAGGACTCCCGGTAGAAAAATTGGGACAAAATATGAAGCAAATAATAGCACCACCGCGCCTAGTCAAATATCCGTTCGGTTTCGAGCATACGTCTATCAATTTCGACTGGTTTAAAATCATCATTTTGATTAAAATAAATCAACTAATCGTCAAGAGAAGAACAATAAAAATATTTAAAGGTTGAAGGAACCCATTAGGGTGCGGGACCTAACAAAGAAAGTGGCGGTACAAAGCAACATTTTCATCTTTCTGGCCGGAGACAGTAAGGACGGAGAAAAGATGAAGGTATGGAAGAAGAAAAAGGGAAATGGATAGTTGAGTGCAACGGTCACATAAACCCCAAAAGTTCATGGGAGAGTCGAACTGTGCTGTGATAATTTGACTACCTACATCGAGAGCATGTCGTATTTCGTAATCAAGCCACCAAGCAAAAAGATGCATAGCCTTGAGATGGGGACAGTTAAAGTTCCATTTTAAAATTCCAAGAAACTACTGGAGATACCGCAAGAATAACTTTTAACAGAGGCATCCGCGTTACAATGCAATGCAAATTACAATACAAAAATTATTGAGGGATCCAGGTTCAAATCCCGGTCAAGGTGAATGATTTTTGCACTCTTAAATTGTTGGATTCTATTGTTAATATCAGAGGAGGTGATAGTCCAGTGGGTAGAGTACTGCACCACTGAGTGGAGGACCCGCGTTCAATACCTCCGAGCACCCTCTAGTCCACGCAAGCTGGGTGATTTTTTGGGTGCCAGATCTTCCTGGGAAACCATTGGCGGCGGAGGAAAATGATCCGGTCCCCCTGAATTGATTTGTGAATTTCACACGCAGTTGCGCTTAGTACTAGCTGAGTTCAACCCCCGCCTATCAATTTAATCTTCAGGTTGATAACTGCGATTTTTTTATAAATATCAAATGTTGCTATAAATCAACAAGGTGGCTATATTATTTATCGGCTATGTCGAACAACAAATACAAAATCACAAATTGACGTCAATATCGTCTGAAGTACCGTCCATTTGATCCGAGGGTAAAGGGCCACATTTATATTCACTGACCGAAAACGTGCAATTGAACACTCCAAATGAAAATGTAATATTTCATGCGAGGTATGACAATACGAAATTCAACTCCGCCGAATTAAGTATCTTGCAATTTTCAGTTCGAATCTTGCTTCTTGAATTCCCAACAACGCACAGTCCTTAGGAACACCAAGAAATATTTCGATCTCGAAATCGCATCGAAGTCGTTTATGGGAGATGGACCAGCCGGGGGAGAGTCTAAGGGAGGTAAACTATCCTGACAAAAGAGGGAGGCATTAAAGGAAAGAGGATGTGAGCAGAGGAAAGAAGGAGCACCGTCCGCCGTTTGCTCACTCCGGAGTGATTACGCGAACCCACGGCCTTTCGCGGGGCAGGAAAGCCGTGCCTGTCGCGTGATTACGGAAGCGGGGAAAGAGTGCCCGCGAAAATGACCTTTAGGTGTGCGGGGGGACTCGGTCTTTCCGACGGACATCGCCGTTACCGAGAATGAGTGAGGACTTCATGGTGCATCCAGTCACGAATTACCAAATGCAGCTGACCTTCTCCGTGCTTACAAACCTTCATAATATCTCCATGACTCTAAATGAGCATTTCCGTGAGTGCAAATAATGAAAGTTGAAATTTTGTACGCCTAGAACCTTACCAGTATTTACTCTGAGCGCCGCTCTGTAGGGGTGTCGTTGACCCTTTAATTTAGTAAATGTCAGGTATTTTGAGGTGTTCGTTTAAGGAATGGATAACAAAAGTTGGTTAAATTAATCCAAAATAACAGTGATTATACTATATATGCAGAAATGCAGGGTGATGAACGAGCATCTGTAGCAAACAGAAAGGTAATAACTTTATTTCATTTTATCCTGATGGCCTGATCTGCCGATACGTTGTCAAGGATTCATTATCCCCTCGGAATCCTAATTAATAACGAGTACCCTCATATTTGAAAACGCCCCTGACCGGGTTCCACTATCATCCATTCATGCTTGGTATTACCGGATTGGTTGATGTCGGAATTCGACCAAGGAGGACCCACGGGCACCGAAATCAGATTTATCAGGATGATGGAGGTAAAACTATCCATCCAGTCTGGACTCCACTAATATGGGTGATTATTAGATATTAGGAACAAATGGAATCTACTAGTGCAAAGGTGTACCAGTGACTAAAGTGTGTTTTAACGAAATAATGGTGACTAATCATCACAGTTTATCTCCATATTCTCACAATTGGACTGGGTACTATCTTTGATTCTTATCATCGCATCAAAAATGTACTTTCTAAAACGCTATTCCAATAATGCATAACTCAGATTTGCAATGAATTCCAAAGAATTATAACGACGTTCCATTTCGCTAGTCTTTAATCTCCATTTTGATAGCATACATTTTATGACACTACTCCGAAATAATCTCAAAAGTTCCAGGCTAATTTCCCCGAATTGACATTTTTTAGATAACATTTTTATTTCCTGGACTTTTCCAGGCTTATCGCATATTCTAGATTCTTAGTAACCCCTAGATGTGATCGGTGGGATCGTGGGGGAAGCTGCAGAGGTCAGTGGAGGTGGTGGAGGCTGAGAGGAGGGGCTGAGGGGTAAAGAGAGTTTAAGGATAAAAGGACCTGGAATTTTTCTCTCGAGGCTACCTTGGGTGCTCCGAACGGAGAGGAATCTTTGTGGTAAGGGAAGCAAGGGAAGAGAAAGGGAAAATTCCTGCACGCGCGGTGTGGGGGAGGGTAGGCGGAGGAGAGGGCAGGCGGAGAGACGAGAGTGGGTGGAGGAGATCCCTGGTACCGGTGTTGTTTCTTGGAAGGAAGATAAGTATATCGCAGAAGCACGAGACGCAGGGTCGAGAGGGATCTTGGGTGACGGGGGTGGGGAGGGTTCTGGAGCATGGCAGCTAACAGTTTAACGGAAAGGTAACAGATGGGAATGGGGAATCCGGAAGAGGAGGATATAGGACGGAAGAAGTAGTGTGTGAAATTTTTCTCGGTAAATGAAATTTACACAAGTAAAATTTATTGTTTTCCCCCTGTAAAATAGCAAAATTTATTATTTCCAGACGCATAATTTTAAGGTCTTGTTTTCCAAGGATTGGCTACTGTGACTTCATACATAAAGCGATAAAAGGAGCTCATTTTGTCAATTAAGAATGAAAATGTGTGAGAAAGGATCATATACAAACACTACACCCGAAATGGATTCAATTTGGTTGCTTCAAACTACATTTGGTGCATAATATTTAACATATATTTACCAACAGCATTGTTAGGAAGAACTTAATTCGGCCTGTCAGCAAGAAGAATTCGTTCAATTTATTGCACTAGCAAGGAAGTTGAAAACCATGATTGACAAAGGAATTATATTTTTTATGAAAAGGCCAAATATCTATTAATATAATATTGTTGCACTCTCCCTCGTGTTTTTGTTCTCATTCAAATAAGTGTTTTAGTCTTTCCCCTTCGATAGATGGCCAAAACTTTGACACTGCACCCGAAAGGTAGTCTTTCCTAGATTGTCGATGTGATGCTCATTGAACTAAAAACCAAATTTAACGATTCCAGCTATTTTCAGTTTTACATGACAGCTTACTTATTCCAAATATTCTCTAAAATATATAAGTTGAGAACAGGTACAATGTCTTCTGCAAAAAAAGCTTATTTTGAAGCGTAGCGGTGTTTTGGATGGTCTCATTCGGACGCTTTTCGTCGACGACTGGGATTTTGATGACGCTTGGTAGGATTACAGGCCTTAGCGAGGAAAGAGTGGGAATGCTTGGGGCATAGAAAGAACGAAACGTCTCGTGCGTGAATCCTGTTGGTTTGACTCTTGTAAGGTACTCAAGGGGATTAAGCAGGAGACGAGTAGATACTTCCAGGGCAACCGAGCCACGCCGTTTAACTCAGATCTATCGCGGTTAAGGTGATCAGGCAGGAGGATGCAGGAGGCACAGAAATGGACGGAAGCCTTAAGACGAGAAGAAATTCCAATTTGCCGACCCGTCGCTCCTAAGTGGGCAGCCAACTGGTATCAACACATTCTCATGGGTTGTCACCGTCCGTCTTTCCTCCGAATCAGTAGAAAAAGGGAGTATTTCTTAGTGCTCTCAATCAGTGTAGGCGTAGAAAAAGAGCATGGCTTTTCACGATGATAGATATTGCAATCAAATGATAGTAAACTGTAATTAGCAATCAAAATTTCAAGTGAATTGCTAAAAAATAATCAAATTAAATTCAATGAGTATGGGTGAATATAACTTCCAATCAATAACAATTATTAATTAATGATTGATCGTGATTGTTGATCATGTGATTGAAGGTCGGCGAAAGGCTGACCTAACTTAGAGGGTTTGGGGCAATCAAATATTTTCTAACTTATGGAGGAGGTTTTTAAGGGTCAAAGTATCCTCCCATAAGCAACGGATTTAAGAAGTGCAAGATCAAGATATCCTTAAATGGAGTCCGATTGTGTCTTAGATGAGAGCAATAATCCCCTGATATAAGCTTAGCAAGGAATTTAGTTCACTTTACTTGATTTTATTGAAGTTTGATAGGAACACTAAACTTGGCTTCTTAATACAAGCTTAAGTTTCATTTGATTCGGGCCGTTAAAGGATCTTGGACGAGGATAGTTAGCACCTTAGCAATTTGATTAGTGACAGTGGATAGTCATCCATCGTTAGATATCAAATGAGACAAAAAATACGATAGGAACTGAATGGTATGGACTTCAACAAGATTGAAAACTAATTACGATTACTGTTCCTCAATAGTGCTGATCAAAAATTTGGGAATTCTGAGCGTGTCATACGAACGTGAGCCCTGATTACGAGCGTCGGTCCCGATTACATTCAATAGCACTGTGCTTACAAATAAATTACGAGCTAGATTCTCAATGAGATCTTGGATGGAAATTTAACCACCCAAGTCGCTCATATTAAACTTGGCCACGATTATGCCATCATTCAAATTCAAGTTTCTTTTTCGAGATTTTTGGAGCAAAATTCGACGCATCATTTGTCGGCGAGGTGGTTTCAGTATAACAAGAAGAAATTTTGCATTCGAATCCCGTGCTTCTGTACCCCTTTTTTTCAAAAAGTATGTCTCTCCGGTCGAACAAATACTCTACGCATATGCCCCTCCATTCTCTCCCCGCAGTTGCGCAGTTCCGCGCCACAAACTCTTGCGGCATTACTTTTCCTGGGTACGAGGACAGAATCGCTCTTGATGGTGGATCCCTATTGGTGGCGACGATGCGCAAAAGTTATTTTCAAAGCGAAAGCGTCGTAAGGAATGGAACCATCCTTGAATGGACCCGAGAAGCAATTTGATTCAAAAGTTTTGTCGACGCTTCTCCAGGGAATATCTGGGGATTTGCCAGTGATGGGTCTTGGGTGAGAGCACGCACCACTCCCTTCCCGTCCCTGAAATCCAACCCGCGCGCCCCCGTCAAGTATTGCCGACCAAGGATTCCGAGGCGGGGGAGGTGATCGGTGTCCTGCGCGGCGTATCTCAGGATATCCGAGCACTTAAGTTGGCCATATATTTTGAACTGGCGGGAGGTGAAGGGCGGACGGAGGTAGACGGAGTGGCCTTCAGGGGAAGGAATGGGAGTTGAAGAATTCCGGTAATAATAACAATGGAATTCATTGGGGAGTGAAGGAAGTGAACTCCGGGAATGGCCAAAGGCAGAGGGAAAGACGGGGCAGGACAAGAGGGGCGGTCGATAATAACGGCAAAAAATGTGCTAAACGAGAGCACCTTTCTCCGACATCTTGATTCCTTTCACCCGTTTTCATTACCTTAACTCCCATGGTCATCAGTTAATCGCAAAATGAAGATTTTTTTCTTATTTGTTTATACATCAAATTGAAGTAAGATGTACCTCAAAGAAATACTTTTGTGTTATTCTTTTTTCCAGAGATCATAGAAACTCGAAATTTAAACAGAATTCAATGTCGCAGTAATTTAGCTCTACTTCAACTGGTTGTGCTACATGATTGCTCAAACCTCAAGTCATGAAAAAAAGGCGCATAAAATCTGAAGCACGTTACCTAAAGGTGTTATTAGGCATTTGACCTAAAACATGTCACACCTTTCTCACAGTTCTTCATCCCTTACATAATATTACGTCACCCATGACTCTTTCCTCCCGTGTAATTTTACTCAGTAATAAATCAATATTCTCAAATTCTCGAAAGCAACTTACTTTATTTATATCTGTCGTGTTTATCGCGCAGAAATCTGGGGCTTTCCTCGTGACTTCGCCCCTTCCATTCCCTCTCCTACGTCATTCATTGCTGGAATTCTGCCCTATTTTGTTGTACCGAAATATGCATGCAAACCAAAGTTAACCTGGAAGATGATATTTCTCGAAATTAATTGGCAACAGCTAACTTATTTCGTCTTGGGAATTTATTCATCGTGAAAAATCAACGTGCATCATGAAACACTCGGCTTTTCTTCAACGGGAAGAATTCTTTTTGCGGGTTTGCTTAAGCAGGGAAAGAAAACTGAAAGCCTCACCGTCTTCCGCATCGCCGAGTAAAATGGGAATATGTGGAAGTGATCGATGAGCTACAGTTGCAGAAATGGCGAGCGGAAAAGAAATAACATGGACGTGAACAAAGGGATAAAAAAAATGGAGGCAAAACAGGGACTGCTATTGTTCACTTTAATTTTTTTCCTCTCTTTTTTTACTATCTGCACGTATTTCCTTCTCTTATGTCTTACTTGTTGATGGCTAGAGAGATTTTAAGGGGCGTCGCCAAATCGAACCCACTCCAGCATGCGCAGATCATACCTAAGAAGACAGGTTGAACTGAAACCAGGGCGTTTTCGACGCATTCTCACGGAAAAGTGACTAGGGATAGAATGCATGGTTTCAAGTAAGAGTCAAAATGCAGTTCTTACAAGACGGAGAATACGTAAATTTCAGAGTAGACGGCCGAAAAAATTTGGTTATCCACAAGAGGAATACAAATGGGAGACCCCCTTGGTGCGGTGGAGTACACCAGACTTGCGTTTTACATCCCAAAATAGAGTAACGTCACGAATGATACTCATTGGTTTCATTTCAAACGTCGTGGTACACAACAATCTTGCGAGAGGCCCTGTATCAAGTGCATAACGCTTATTTGAGCTTCTTCCGTACCCCTTGTCATAAACTGCAACAGATGCCTACACCTCCTGCTTCCAAAAACACGCAACACTCATGATGCCATGATTACATCACGTGCAGAGAACCTTCCATGTAAAACAGTAAGTTTTCGCTCTGTGAACGTGGTTGATAAATATATCACTTGAGTTTAAGATGAAAAATTTTATTTGCAAGACGCAAATTTAGTATACAAGGTCATCTGCTTTCCAATCCATGGAACCAAATAGTGTAAGCCAAAGATTTCGAACGCGAATTGCGTCTCACTCGTTTAATTTAAAAATACGAATGAATGAATTTGGACACCTTCATAGCAATCGCACATAACTATTTTTACTAGGTACGTAGTTGCATTGGATGTTAGATGAAAAGGGGCGTACGAGTATAATCTCTTTGAATATTTTTTCACCGATGTATGTATGGGCGTCAAAGTAAGATCGTAATGACGACTGGAAAACATTTGAATAGAGCGCTGTACAAAATGTTTTACGCAAAACGATCGGAGTGCTGTTTTAAAGAGAAAATATTACCCCATTTATTTTCTAAGACTCCAATAGAAAGAATACATTAATGGATAAAAGTAACCATCCTTGTCTCCATAGCCATTGTTATGGCTTAACATAAAAATCGTTACGTAGAAAATCCTCAGAACTCCTCCCTCCCGCTATAACATAGCAAAACGCTAGGTCACGATCTCGTCATCCCTTCGATTGGTACGATAGATAGTTCACGTACGACCTCTAAGCCAAGCACAGTCTCTCGTAACTCATTTAATTTCATTTTCAACCAGCCCCATACTGCATTATAATAATGATTATAGATATTTGAATATTTGCAAGGATCGCATATGCTAGAATTAATTTTAGATTTTGCAATTGCGCACATTTTATTACATTGCGACTTTTTAAATTGGTCCCTGCCCAAACTCATCATCATGAGTTTATATGTCGCTTTTGCTAAGCTATTAAAGCATCGCATTAGTAACTAATTGAAAAATTAAACGAATTAAACTGTTTTCAGTAGGAAAATATAACGTAATATGGACCATCGTTTATATCGTTTTAATTATATGATATGGGGCTTATTAGCAAAGGAATATCAATCAGAATTGAAAATTTATGCTACAGTAAAATCAGAATATCGTTCTTGATGAACCATGCATCCGAACGCTCGGTGGTTAGAAATCCTTGTCGTGCAATGTACGTTTTCGAGCTGAGTTGAAAATTGGGAAAAATAATACGAAATAAAAATTAACAATAAAATATATAAGAATAAACTCATTTTAATTTTATGAAGTAAATACATTTGTTGAATAAATATAAATAATTTTCTGTGAGCGTTCAAACTTGTTGAGTATGGACATACCATGACCACCCTCCAACTAAAAATCCTCAGATATATTGTGTGCCTGAATAAATTGATTAGTTTAATTCATGAAATTAATTTATCAAGTCGGCAACTGATTCTGTTCGGAACTTTTCTTCTCTTGCTTTTTTCAAACTGGGAATTTTCTGTAGCACATAACTAGTCAAAGGCCTAAACTGGGTGGAAAAAGTAATAGGTCAACACAAGAGATCAATATTACGCTCTAATCTGAAGTTCTTAAGTCGGATTTCGAATGCCCTTGTTACTAAGTCGACGGCTTTTCCCCGCACGCCTCCCGCTGTTGCCGGCATTATTTGATAAAGTGTAGCGTGCCAACGATCAATAAAGAGCAGCTTGATATTTTTCACGCAATACTTTTATCATAACATGAGTCGCGCCATTCACTGCCACCATAAAGTCAAAGTGGTCGATATAATTAATTCAATCCAATATTTAATAAAAATACAGTCTTGTGAAGCACTTGTGTCTCCTGGTAGAGGATATTGCGGTACTGAGATAATGATGACCACGCCACTTCCGGGTTCTGAAAGTTTAACCTAAATTTTACGATGAGTTCCACAAACATTCCAGCCAACTACGCTGAATCCTTCGCCCTAAGGCTACGTGACATTTGCTATCAAAGACAGACTTGATTGATCTCAGACACCATTGGTCTGATTTGCGAACTCAGTTAATTGAAATTATTTCTTAACGCCCTTCTTTCACTATGAATGCGACTTTAAATCCCGCTTATGGTCCTAAAAGTACATAAAAATGTCCATTCTTTTCCTTTTTGTCCTCTGTAAAGATAATGATGACAAATCAAGTACCCAAAAGTGCGTTGAATGACATAGCCTGGGAAACCTATTTGTATGTTTTACTAGCATATCACGCTTAAGACCCTCTTGGAGCCACCGACATGGTCAAAGCGTAATCGGGGAAGTGTTAATCGGCGTAATGTGATATTTCATTTATTAAACTTACAAAACAAGATTAAATTACTTATTATCACATTAAATTTTTTTTAAACAGTTCACAATTTTTCTCAGAATAAAGAGCTATTTATTTCGTTTTAATAAACAATAGTCACTTAAATAAGGTTTGAAAAACTACTTCGATTTTACTATTCTTGACTAAAAAAATAAAATAGGGCAGAGTTTAAAACAATTTTAAATAATGTTTTCATTCATTTACTCGTATTGTACATATACTGCCCGAATTTAGTGTTTTTTATTGCAAATCCTCATTTAGGAATGAATCGAAAGGTGTTTCCTTAAGTCGCCAATTAGTACCCTCGTGCAGAGGACTCTGAGCAAAGGAAGAACAAGAGAGATAGGTATGCACCAATAGCGTAGGATTTAACAAGTTAAACGGAATTAAAACTTTTCTAAATCTTCTGCTTAAAATTGCTGAGACCGAGAAGTACCTTTCTGGAGTACTAAGTCGTAGTTTTTATCAATTATCTTCAGCATGTTGAAATCCGGTCGTCGAAAGAATAGAGATTGATTTGCCTCCATATTTCACATTTTTTTAAAATAAGAAGAACGTAAAAATAATTGGTATTCGACCGTAGAAAGAAGGTTTTGGATGAACACAGACGGACGGAGAAAGTATATGATTATCCTGATTATATAACCCAGTCCTATTTCCACACTTCTCGCGAATTGATTTTTTTTAATTTACTAGAACTTTCTACATGATGACCATTGAACACTGAAGAGTGAATTCAAGCATCAGGAAATTGGCGAACTTCACCCTCGCATACACATTTTTCCGATAATACTGTTATCATTCAAAGGATAATGAACGACGCATTTATCATTGACCACCAAATCAAGCATAGATAGTTTCTTGATTGTGATAACTTTTCCTCGATGTTATTGAGTCAATCAAATTATACATTGCTCTATAAAATAGGGATAAATTATTCGGTCCCATTCTAATTACATTATTAGCAGATTATAAGTTTGTAAAAATGATGAAAATTGTATCACTTTTAAAAATTAGCTATTGAAATATATTGAGCCATAAGGATACGTAAGTAAGGATACGTGTACGGAACAACAGTGGTTGGAAATCATTTTTCGTCTGATAAAAATTCGGTTTAATTAAAATTGCAAATAAAGAATATTATTTTGCTTTACCGTCAAAATAATTTTCTCTGGTGAAATAATATGATAACCACTCGGGAAAATATCTTATTCATTTTCTAGAATCGTGCAATTTGAAAACATTACCAGCGTGCAGAAAACTAAAGGAGAACTTACTCAAGGGAATGGGAAGGAACGTGCCTTAGGGCGAGAGTAATAATTAAAACTTAATTAATTAATAATTTCACCATTGGGCGCTTCCTGGGGCCCACGTGTCAGCCTGATCTGTTTTTTTTGCGATCCCGATAAGCCATGTTTGGCTTATCCCAAAGCCGAAGGCCAAGTCATCTGGTTTTCCAAGGTCCAAAGCACCACCGGAGTTTATAAAATCTAATTCCCTGAGACGAGACTCCAATCCCGTCCTATGGAGGCTAGAGAGTGAGTTTCTCCAAAGACAAACTTTCCCTGGATGTGGCCGAACGATTCGGGTTTAGGCCAATCCTTGCAACAACAAATTCCACATAATATGGTGGAAAAAATTCGCGTAATGCAAATTCGTACATAAGATGATTTATCGAAATAATAATATAAAGATTACCTATTCTTTTCGGATTGGAGATACGAGACTCGTAATATGGAAGACTGACATAGGAGTGTAATTAAAACATGATGGAAAAACATGAGCAATAAATGTGCTATTAGCTATTTGATGGTGAATACATCAATTTTAAAATAGATTGGGTCAGCTAGCTATTTTTGTTGTATGTCAAACTAAATTACCTTAAAACGTTTTCTTTTGCTTTTACAACTTTTTATTATAATTGTTGGATTAGTCGCGTCGGAAAATTTCTTTGCTGGGAATGGTTGGAGCTAACAAATGCTACTTCATGGCAACTATTTCAGAGCGTAAAAATCATTCCCAGTCAAGGCGAATGATTTTTACACTCTGAAATTTTTGCAATGAAATGCATATTAGTGGATGACTCCGTTAAAAGTTACTCTTGCAACATCTCCCGCAGTTTCTTGAAAGATGCTATTTCACCTCACGTTTTTTTACGTTAGTATGTTTTATCACTACTGGGGAAAGAAATTGAAACTGTGCACTTCTTACCAATTACCTACGAGGTTGTAAAATCGCCTAGGATTCAGTATCACGCGAACAGCAAATTCTCATTATAAAGTTCATTCTCACGGAGCTCGTAACTACGTGTACATTTCTTGAAATCGTTTATTCTTCTAAAATCTTACCACTCAGGGAAGAAGAAGAAATGATGAATGCAGAGTTTCTTACCGCCATAAAACATTTTCGTGTTTCATTCTTAAACCATTAATATACATTCTGAAATCCCTCAGCTCATTCATAAAAACTCCTGTTGCTCTTCTCGTATATTTCATCGCAAGCGTGAAGTGTAATTTGTTTACCTGGAATTTATATGAATCGAGGTATTTTTGCTGGCCGGTGAAAATATTCCTCTCATTCAAGATTTTGTTAATATACATTGCCATTGTAGCGTGTAAATAATGAAATCAGAAGTGATACCAGTAATACTGTGTATCAGGTTCATGCAAATTGACTGTTGAAAGCAATGGTAACAAAAAGAGGGGATGAAATCTTGAATAGAGAATACGTATTTTGATTCTTAGAAAAATAAAGGTAATCGCCCTTTTGAAACGGGAAGATGCATTAATATTGATATCTAGAAACAAAATATTGTTACGTTGAAAAGTGTGCACAATTTTGTTTTCATTCGTTTTAATTCTATTGATTTTTATCACATGAGCATGTAACAAAGTAGTCAAGTATGAAACAGTGAAAATTTTGTTTGTTTCGGAAAGAGCCCTTCTACGTCTTAAATACTGACAGTGAGAAAGATCACTGTGGTTTGTGAAATTGGTACGAATGCATGATCTTGCCTCTGAACATTTATATGAAAATCCTCGATCTATGCCTAAGCAACGGATTTGTAAACCCCACAAGCCTGATTTCTCAGTCTCCTGCCGTGTGGTAAGCAGGGAAAGCATTTTGTTCACTAATTATTGCAAAAGACTTATAAAAGTACTGAATAGAACAAAATCAAAGTAAAACCCCGAGGTAATCCTGTCATAAAAATTAAGTAAAACAGGAGTAGTGCACCTGTGTGATGGTGTTTGTATGTGACGTCACCGCGGGGATAATTAATTAATTTTATGTAAATCATATATCTGAAATATATTTTCCAGTGAAATTGAGAGCTAGTTAAAGGAATATAAATGAGATTGGATGTGAGTTAATTAAGACGCTATCTGGAATAGTATTGGGGAACAAATCATAATGATAACATACCGTATTTGCACAAGTAACCTTCCCAGATGGATTTAAGGAAAACTTTTTCAAAGGTATTTCCCCTCCCGCTATTTAAAAACCGCTGAGCTATTCCATTCAAGTTATGGTCTGTACCACAGGGCCTCTATTTTTCTCTTTATCATAGACAAAGATTGATTGGTTAGTTAATGTAAAACCCCTCAACGATAAATAAGACTTCTAGATCCCATCAACGTTTAGCCTGGTATGCTTCAGTAATAAAATCAATGGAGTTGCTACGCATGTATAAAAAAGCCACAGTAGGCCACCTTCGTAGGTTAGAGTAGATCCTACTTAATTTCATTCCATTCATTCCTGGGTAGAGAGGGTAGTTTCTTTTCCTTGCCGCTTTTTCTCTCCCAGTAGAATCTGGAAATCGAAAATCGCGCTACTTAGGTGAAGCTAATGTTTCTCAGTGACATCAAACAGGATCGAACCCGGATACTCCGATAAGTTACCTAGTGACATAACGACTTAACCATCTCTCACTCTCTATCTCATCCACCATAACCATCTCTGGCTCTCACTTACAGCTGAAATTCACACGTATTTTCATGCTTTTAAAACTATAAACAGAGTAATCAACCAGAAGGTTCGTTTAATAGGTGATGGTAGAGTTTTCCCAATACTACGTCCCAATACGACGGCATGTGAAATTCACACATCAAGCTAGGGGAGCCAGAGACTTTCTCTGTGCTCCATATGGTTTCCAAAAAAAAGATCTGATACACGAAAATCATACAGCTAGGGTGAAATAAAGATATAAGTGATTTTTGGCAACACTATTTTTGCAATAGGTAAATACTGTGGTATTCCTCTGATTTTTTCCATAGAAACTTACACGGGCATACCATATTTTAAAAAAATATTAACTTCATAAATCTTATAATTTCAAAGTATATTTTTTTTGCGTCGTAAGTGTGGATTATCTCGACTACCAAAAGTGTTCTGGGACTGATATTCAAGTTTCCTCACTTTTAAAGTTTGACAGTCCTCACGGGCAAGTAGAGCGAATCTGAAAACACAAGGTGCCGAAATGATCTGGCGTCTTCGCGCAAAGTGACAAGAAGGGAGAAAGGGTGAGGGAAGGGACGAGATTTGTAGGCAAGCGTGGGAGGGTGGCGGCGGGACGGTGAAAGCACGAAGAAATTGAGACGTCTGTAAAGCAAGGAGGTCGAAAGGGAGATGAGAGGGAAGTTGGAGGGGGACAGCAGAGGGGATTACGTGCAGTGAGACGGCGGGGGGGGGGGAAGCAGCTGGGCGAGGGCGCAGGAGGAAGTCGGAGGAGTCGGGAGGCGAGAGCAAGAATGAAATATTGACTCTCGGCCCTGGCGTACTCAAGTATTGGCAAAGTGTTTGCGAAGACTCATATATGCAGAGATACGAAGGATGAGGAGTGGGGAGGAGAGGGTTGGAAGTGGGCCGGGAGGAAGACCGAGGGGAGAGCGCGACGGAGGTGTGAGAGAGGGAGGAGGGAGAAAAGTGCTTTCGAGGAGGGGGGTTGCCATTGGGGATGAACGTCGTAGAATCGGCCGTCCGTACACATTTTGCTGTCGAGGCGATGGACCGCGGGGGGCGAAGGGCTGCGGTCGCCGAGCCTCGGGGAAGGGCCGTGGGGATTTTTTGGGAGTGGGATCGGGCCTAAGGAAAAGAGAGAGAGAGAGAGAGGGAGCAGTGACCTGGATTCTTGGGGAGGGGTGAATGAAAACACGGGGAATGAAGGGGAAATTTTCGGTGGGGGAAGGAGGGTTGATGGTTTTTGAAGACCGGATACAAGCGTTCACGTGATGTCGATCAGCCACAACCAATAAAACCCTTTCCACAGAATGCAGAAGAGATGGTGAGTGGGTGGGAGGCAAGATGGTGCGGGGGGCCTAGTCGGGATGATGGCTTCTGACTGTGGGAGCGCGGGAGGGCAAAAGGACGCAAGCCGCGGGATGGATGGAGACCAATAGGGGGGTCGCGCGGGGGCTTGGAACCTTTTCCTTCGGATTTGAAGAGTTTTAATCCAACATCGTTTCTCTGTCCCAGATACACCATCCTCCAAACTATTTTCTTGTTCTACGAGGGAAGTTATTTTTTAATCACGACAAATAATTTAGAAACGAAGGCGAACTATCATTCCCTAAAAGGCTGTGAATATTAATTCATCATCAACATGACATAGTAAATATAATAATGGGACTAAAAGGTGACGGATCATAGTTCATATCTCGAAATAATTCGCCCTTAAATTAACACAATTTTAGACAGTTACGCCACGATACATTTATTGTAAATTTACGAGTCACAGTATAAGATAAATAGTAACGTACTTCATTTAAATACCATATTTTATTTATAAATTCCCAAGTCCAACTTGGCAAAGAAACAATATCAGACTTTAGATATCATCAATCTTCCGAAACGTCACGGTCTTGGCGAATTCCAGGCATTTTCCCCGCTCTCATTTTGTGCTCTGACACATTTTACGGTCTTTTAGATCTATTATACTTAATGTTGGAATTTAAACACAAATTCGAAGCTCATCATAATTGTTGGTTACTAATCTTTACGAAATCTAAGTCGAACCCTGTGAATTTTTTTCCCGTACCAATTTGTAGAGATTTGATTCATTTCAGCATTTAGAATAGAAATCAAAGGCGCCGGGAAAAAGGGTGTGACCCTCACCGTTTTATTCCGCTATCGTTAATTTAAAAAATCGGTGAATTTAAATTTATCGCAAATCGCTCATTGGTATGAAATAGTGAAGCATTAATTGTGCACTACTATTCTGAATGTAATTGGTAATTAGAAACCCACTCGAAGCCCAAAAAATGCCATTCGTTATCAACGCTCCACAATAATTTTTTCAACAGTATGTGTAAAAATCAATGCCAGTTTTTGAACCAATATACTTCAAGGGTTTGAACAGTCAACTAATTATTCGAGCTTCTCCTTAAAAAAACTTTGTTCGTCATTGGCATAAATATTCTGAAATATTATATAAGCACGCCTATCAAAGAGAGGTTTTGCCAAGCGTATTCCAAAGAGACACTACAACTGTTTCCTCCATTGGTACACCTATCAGATTACCCATCACAGTTTTTCTCACACCGGGATTCAAAGGACAGAAGGTGGATGGTTCGTAAATGCCAGTTGACAGTTTTGATTGAGGTTTATTCTACGGATGTATGTTCGACAGTCGGACGAGTTGAGAGCGGATTCAAGGCAAGGGAAGACCCGCGAAGGCAGCTGCGGGAGAGGCGAGGGAAGCGTAAAACGGCGGAGGAAGTGATTTATGTTTGATCGCCCAGGGGGAGGCGGGGCGCGGGTAGGAGGAATTGATTCAACAGCCAGTACCGTTGGCGCCTCGCGGACGGGGGCTGGGACGTGTGGAGGCCGAAGGGTAGGACGACGGGGGTGGGGGAGAGGAGAAGTGAAGTGAGTTAGGGGGGGTTAGAGCAGAGGGGAGAGGGGGTTCGACGACGCAGCGACCCCTCCGATGCGGATGCATGACCCAGTCGACGGGTCTCCCTCTTAACGTCCCGCCTTGCCTTGAGCCGGGTTCGAATTCGCGTGACGGTGGTGCAGAATCGAAGCCCTACGCCGCGGCGGCGCCACGAAAGCGTCGTAATAACGGGCGGGCGTGCCAAAAAATACGCGCGCATCCTCGCCAACGGCGATAAGGGGCGAAGTTTGTAGAGATTGAGAGAGGCGGAAGCTTCGGAAGAGAGTTGCCAGACTCGGCGGCACGGGGTGTCGGTCGAGATGTTCTTCCCGAAGCGACCACACAAGAAGTTGTCAAATCAAAAGCATGAAAAAAATCTCATGCATTCATATCATCCATGCTTCATCTGAAAGTTTTAGAAATGATCATCCGACATAGTTCATTGGTATGAAATAGTGAAGTCTCAATTCTGCACTACAATTCTGAATGTGATTGGTTGTGCCCCAGCATTTATCACCAAACATAATTTTCGTAATGATAGCTTCCTCTTTTACATTAATCGTAAAAAAGCTTCCTCTATTTTTACATTAATTTCTTCCTCATTGCTCTATCCATGAACGCTTTGGATGTGACATTCTCGAACTGTTTCACGCAAAATACGCATTTCGCTTCTGAAAATTCTAATATCATTTTCCTTCGGAGCGGTTACGATCAAATCTACCTACCAATTTCTCGTTCGACTCTTTCTTCCACTCAAACCATTCACTATTTCAGCATATTGTCGCGCATCAATATGAGTGATTTGCCTCTCATCCATTCTCTCCACCAATTGAACAAATCAGCGTAGCGAATTTTTCATACTCGTCTATTTTACGTACCTCTAATCCATATTCTTTTGCGTTAGACTCATCACGAAATCAATCCAAAGCCTTAGTTATTCTGGGTTCAAATAATATTGCTGGAAAAGTTCAATGCCGACGCAACTCACTCACCATTTTTCTCTTACTTATTTTAAGTATGCGCGTGACTCGTTAAAATTATATGATTATATCGGAGAAAAAATAGCATAAGCATAGATATTAAATATTTAATACGTGAATCTCCCTCTCGTATTAATTGGAAAGCGTAAATTTATCACTCTGGTTTGAAAATTGAGGTAGGGAGATTATTCGACCTACGAGCTACACAGAATCTTCTGCTATTTTGTACCTCAATGTTCTATGAGATGGGAATCTCTCTATTAACATACTCCTTTCAGGAGAAATTCGGTATCCGAAAAGTCTCATAGGTTGAGTTTTCTTTACGGGGGCTTAATGTCGGTGACCTCACCACCCTACTTCCCTGATAAAAACGTATTTTAAAACTATGACAATGACCCTATAATTAAAAGTCAACCAAATTACAAGAAAGCATATCATATATGCTCAACTCAACATCCTTATTGACATATCTAACAAAAATAATGCTTCACAAACACCGTCCAAATCCAATAAAATGTTCTTATGGAATTTCTCTGACCTCGGACGTAGAGACAGAACCAGGTGACGGGACAAAAACTAGTATCCTTTTAATGAAACGTTTACTCCAAATGCTCGGCGTAAGATTCTACAGGTTGTGATCATCACTCTCTTTGCCACTTGTAGATGGAATGGTGCTTCTAATAGTAGACATTTTTTATGTATCCACATTAATTACCTAAACTATTTTTAAAAACCACGATAATGTTATCCTAATAGAAGAAATAGAAAAGAATGAGGATCTAGTTTGCATTCTGAAATGGAATAAATAGCAATTTCCAGGTCTATATTATGTCGAAGATTTCGAGAAAGAAGAAAAGAAAAATGCTTTCGACATATCAACATTAGCTTTAAAATCGTTAATAAAAAATGTTATTATAGAGATAGTCATACCTATCATGTTATCGCTTTCAATATTAAAGTGAATTCCACTAAACAGGGTATAATGAAAAGTCCCTTTAAAGAGATTAGAAGCGGAGCGGGGGCGCAAGAATGACGCGCCCATATTTCGTGCACCCTCAAAGCGGTTGCTGGACGATGAGAATGCTTAAAGTACATTCACCATGTCCCTAATAGAAGAGGCGGCCCAGGTTGCCAGCGGGAGGAAGCATGACCTTGCAACAAAAGATGAAAAAGAAAAAAAGATACTTCTCCGCAAAGGTTCAAACTTGCGTCCTCTGTGGGAGTGGAATACCTTCTTGCATTAAAGTCGCCAACTAATATCGCGGCGGAATTCAAAGAACGGAGCGAAAACATCCAAGGTTTATAAAAGGAAATCCGGAGGTAATGGCTGTTAGCGAGGATTTATTGGAGACTACGCGAGACAGCAGGGCGGCAGGCAAAGACCGCGGCAGAATGAGGAATATAAAAGCAGCGGAGATTTCTTTTATGACCTGATAAAAAGGGAAAAAGGACAAGTGACCAAACTTTAGGGGCCAAGCTTGGGAGGCGGGGGTTGTGAGAGAAGAGGCGTCACGTGGATCAAGTTTAAATAAATAGGAAGGGATGAAGGGGGCAAGGGTGTGGGAGTTATGATAGAAGTTACGCGGGAAAAGGTCAAGGCGACCCTCTTGACTCGTTATACGAGCGGCGGAGAAGAGACGGGTGAAAATCCACCGCGTGCTGTCTCCCGTGACGTGAGGGACTATCCCCGTACAATCCGACGCCCGTCACCTCGGCAAACAGGACTTCCCTTCCCTCCCACCAGTCCAACCAACGGCATCCGGAGGATAAACAAGGGCATAGGAACAGGCGACGTGGGGTAGGCGCCATCAGGACTCGAATTCGATACTCCAGAACGTGCGAGGGATAATGCACCGTACATCCCGGACGTCATGGATACGAGGGTGGGGACTATGGAGTAAATGGACTTTGATAGTACCATTCCTCTCTAACTCTCTCTCTCATACACACTCGCTTCTGACGATAGCAAGAAAAGTAGGGCCTCTTCAAGATAGAAAAAGAGAGGAGCTCTCTAGAAGGGGCCGTATTGAGTAAATAAGCCACAAACCTGAAGTTCTTTCGATCCTAGGTCACGGAACGTAATACCCAAGCACGTACTCGGACAAGAGGGTCATGTCCAATTTATGGGAAGCAGGTGAGATTTTTGTTTCTCCTGAACCACATATGCTGTAAATTGATATAATAACTATGACGCGTAAAAATGTAAGACTGTTTTATTTGCACAACACAAACAACATCAATTCTTGGTGGAAAGGACTCCAGAGCGATCGCTAGAAGAAAGCTCACAGAAATTGTTTCACTCGTTTAAACGAAGTTTACAGCATACAATAAATATGGTTTAAACTTGAGAACCATTCATTCTTAAAAAGTAATTTCGTGCCGGCTGCTTTTATACGTTAATGAATTGTACAGAAAAGTACATTTAAAAATTTTCCTGTGCAAAGCATGTAATATGATTATTGTCAACACTTAAATGTATGCATGTAATTACAACCTTAAGACATAAATATCGGAAAACCGTGATGTCCAGTACTTAAAGCGACTGCGTAGTGAGTTTTAAATTATTTCTTTTCTGATGCACAAATCAAAGCTAAATGAAAAATAAAATAGGTTATTTATTCTAGCGGACATTTCATTGCGTAAGTAAAAAATGGAATAAGCTAATACTATAGTGTCAAATTTACCAGCATAAAAATGAACAGTTTAGTAGTAATAATATCGAGTTAAAAGCAACAAGTAAATGTAAATTTTCCGTAATTTGACCTCCTATTTCGTTTTCTATAATTACGTCATTCCTTCCTTCTTAACTTCCTTCTTTTAGCTTTCAGTAATCTCTAAAATATAGAAACGTCGAGAGTGCCTAATATTTTATCAAAGAATAAAGGGAGCTATTGGCTCGTTAAAATAAATTACCAAAATCAAGGGAAAATTGATTCCGTGAATCACGGCATAAAATAAATTTTGAGGTTGAGCTCTGGGAAAGGGAAAAAATGCACCTTCACCCTCTGTGCGTTTAACAGGGGAGGGTTACCATGAATCGGAACGTAAGACCATGAGCGCTACTTCGCAATTTTCCTCAATGCTTTAGTGTCGTGATCGCAAAAAGCCAGTGTTCCCAACGTAAAAATAAATCTGAAAGGAAATGGGTTCCGTAAAACTTTACAAAGTTCCTCGGAGCATGCTCCACTGTTCAACTTCCTAGGTGTTGAAGAGACGGTGGTGCTGGAAAACTATTTTAGCTCATGTCCGCCGAGTATTGATTACCTAGTTTTTCACCCTTAATATACCTTTTATTGTTGTAGAAATGGAATAATCCTATTTTCTAGCACTAAATTATACCGAAGATTGAAAAAGAAAAATTCTTTCGACATATTAAAATTAACTCTTAAAATCTTTTTTTTACGCAAAAAAATGCTGTGTTATTAGATGTTAATAGTAAAAAAATATTATAAAGTGTCGATAAAAGATCATTATGACTTTGATACTCAAAGAGAAATGTTTGTCCCAAAAAATGTTTTCATCAATCAATAGATTTGTAACTGTGTAGAAAAGTTATTACTACTAACTTTTGCTAACTATCGAGGAAAAACTAGTTAATATGTTTGAATATACATAGTAACGCACTATTTTATCATTTTCGCAGCTTTCATTACTTTATGCTACCTTAGTGGTTACCAATAGAGAAAGCAACGTCACTGAGTTTGTTTTCCCATTATTATTGAGTGAACCTTCTGTTTTGTATATTAGCAATACTTCACGTAATATGCATGCGGGAACATTAAGAAAACGAAAATCAATTTTAATCGTTAATACACGAAAATAAATCATTTTCATGGATTAAACGGAATTACTTGACTTTCTCTATCGGTTAGCCATGTGATTTTAACACTGAAGTATTGGCATTAGCATGCATTAGGTAACCGCTACTAAATACCACTAAATATGACAAGAGCCTCTCTCAATTGCATTGGAATTGATTTTTTCTGGTGAATGATCGCGAGCTGGGATGGGAGCTGCGACAACCAGCACAAAATGTTAGCATAAATACACGGTGATATATCTGTAGCCCGAAGTACGAGTTCATATTTAACAGAGCACATTCAGAGAATGGACGAGATCGAATTCTATATCCAAAGGATAGAGAAAAAACAGGAAATATTTAATAATATGACTAAATAGAGAAATGGTAACCATTTCACGGTAAATAACGAACTTTTTTTTTAAAAAAGTGTCGGTTTTCACAAAAATAGTCAACCTAGTAGGGACATAAGAAGAAGAGTTGCCTTAGGCAAAGAAGCTTTCACAAGGGGAAGGAAATTGATGACAAGGACGTTGAGAAAGGATGTTAGGAAATGGCTCGTAAAAACTTTGATAAACAGCGTGGCTTTGTACGTTACCAAAATATGGTCAATGAAGCAAGACGAAGAGGCCTAAATTGGAGGCTTTTGAAATGTGAGCGTAGAGAAGGACAAAAAAGGTGAAAAGAAAAAAAACGAGGAAGTGCCAGACTGAATAATTCATTAAATAAAATTATATAGAAATATATTTAATAAAAGCGAACTAATAAATAATGCTGAGCACAAATATAAGAGTTATTTGTCACAAGAATAACTGCTTTTCGATTCTTAATATTTTTGACTTAAGCTAGAAAATAACTAGGCCAAAAATTAAGTTATACTTCATTTTATCAACTATAAAATAATCTTCGAGGACCGAAGTCACTCTTCTTTATTACGAAGGTATTCCAAACATGGAAAAATCATAAATTAGCGCAATATATGTGCTCCAAATAAATTTAGGTGCTATGTACTACTGAATAATCTCACACTAGTCATAAAAAAGCCAAGAGCGATATCGAAGACAGGATCCGAACTCATGATATTTGAGTCGACCGATGAGTCCGCCACCCTCGGGCTTTTTTTCACGGCTAACCCGTCTGGGCGATGGAGTTGTTAGAGACGGGAGTCCATCATGATAAAATGACGAGAACAAGCGCGGTCGCAAGAGCCATCGCCAGGGATGGGAGATTGCGGGAGATAAAAGCAGTAGCGGGCATGGGGGGGGGAGAAGGACTAAGGGAGAGTGGTGGAATCGGATCGAAGGATGGAAGAATGGAATAGGCGGAGGAAAAGACCAGGTCGACTGGGAAGAGCCTAAAAAGGAAATAGGGCTCGCGGAAGAAGCATGTGAGTTGAAAATGAATCAGGGAGCTAGACTCTGCGTAGGATAATGTGGAAAAAAGATATGTCATCCCCTGGGATTGACTGAAACGACAATCAAACGTCAAGACACAAGCAAATCCGTACAGAAGAAAAGATCTCCGATGGAAATGGACTACTCAGACGGAGAACTGCTACATAAGGAGGAAAAACGAACACGGGGAGGACGATGTAAAAAGATAATCCCGAAAAGGAGCCGAGTCAGATGGAAAGGAATACGCGATCTAACGGTAGGAAAGGGAGGGTATACGGGATAAGAGAACAGATAAAAGGAGCGAGGGACAGATGGTGTGGCTATGGGAGGTGATGATGAAAATTTAAATAACGGCTACGGTGAGGAATACTACAAAGAGCGGGGGAGGGAGGGAAAACCTCTATGCATTGCGATGACGAAAAGAGAACGGGACGGGCCACATGCTAAGATGGAATTAGCCAATTACCCAAAGGGTATACCCTTAAATATCCAAAACAACGGAAAGTTGAAGGAAAACGGCATGCATAAAGGAAGGAAACTCAGATGCTGGGTGTCTTAAAGCCGGGCGAAGAGCAAAGCACACGCCGAGGGAATGCACAAGGAATACGGTTGAACGGAGGCAAAGATTCATCAAAATTCAAGGTCCCGTATTGGAAAGAGACATCACCCATAATGCGAATGAGCGTGGAAGGCGTGGACGGGAAGTGGGAGGAACAGGAAGGAAGGACGCGCAAAGGGGGAATGACAGAAGGGAGGAAGAGAAGGGGGCGAGGGGAAGAGGGCGCGTGAGGGAGCGGAGGGGAAGCTATGCAGGGGATGGAGCCTATCCCCCCCGCGGAACACACTGCGGCATCCGAGGGAGAAGGAAAGAGTGAGCGAGAGCGGGAGAGAGGTTGAACGCGGGCCGCCGAGGGGAAGCGGGGGAGGGAGGGCGAGAAGAGTTTACAACGGCGGGCGGGGGGGGGGAAGGGTAGGGAGCGAGGGAGGCTGCTTTTCGGGGGCGCGGCGGCATGAGAGGGGGCGGGAGGGCTGGTTTCCACGGAGAGGGGGGTTGGTGAGTACGTGTTGGGAGGGGAGGGAGATGGAGGAATGGAGGGGTTTTGCGAGAGAGAGAAAGAGGGAGGGAGGGCCCAGGGTGAGGATCGCGAAAGGGTGTGGAGCGCGGGGGGATGGAGAGTTGGGGCGGCAGGAGGGGGGAGTTGGGCGCCGGAACGCGGAAGGAATGGTTGGATGGGGCGGGGGAAATTTTGGGGAGGAATCGGGGGGAGGGAACGGGATTTTGAGGATGCAAAAGAGCTTGCATGAGGAAGGGCGAGGAAAAATGGGGATCAAGGGGATTCGAGGAGGGACACGGGGAGGAAAAGAGATCGTCTTAACGATGGCGGAAACGTTTTAAGGTCCGTCGGCATGTGCGTCGCGTAAAATACATTAATGGATATTGATTTCCCTTTCCAACACGGACTACAGCAAGTGTAATTGTATGGGGTTAAGTCGAAGGTACCCCTTAATGATGCGAAGGGAAGTAAATGTTGCTGTTAATAACAAAAATAAATTATTTTCCTCGGGTTTCGATACAAAGTATCATTTCACGGCCGGATTATGAGGTGATACTCCTCGTGGAAAGCAGTCGCAAATAAAAAGCGTAGTATAATGAGGAATAGCAATATTTTCTTCTCTTTACGCAACGTAGAGTTCAATTTTATTTGCTTCCCTCCTTTCAGCCGACGCCCACATTTATTAAAGAATTCAGATTATGAATGCGCAACGCCACTAACCGTCACGCACGAACCAAGCAAGGGCGTGAATTTTAGAGACCTTGACCGTGTACCGATCCCTACGCCATTCCTCTAGCCGGTATATCCCAAGGTAATTTGAGGATAATGAAGCGCTGAAATCAAATCCTTCAACATGAGCGACGTTTTCTTCGCTGCATTTGTTGACGGTTAGCATGCGAGCCCCGTACGAAAATCCAAACACTCTGAGAACATGTGTATTCTCATGTATATCCATCCGACTTCGGTCAATCAAGAAGCCGCTCGTGAATATTTCACTATCCTGCAACTGAGAAGCTCCGTGATGCACATATTCTCAACTATTTCTTTATTCAGGATATTTGAAAAGACGAAAAGACTCTTTGCGTGCACAGTATTCCCCAAAGCGAAGGAAATGGCGTCGGGATCATTGGGCACCTAAAGTTACGGGCACAACAGTCTTGCGAACACGCGTACAAACACACGCACCATCGCGAAACACATCGACTTATTTACCGTCATATTTATTCATGCCTTTAGGAGAGAGCCAGGGTAGAGTCAATCGGATCGAAGGCATGAGAGAGAATGCAGAGTTAATGGAGGAGGCGATGAAATTGTCGGAGGTGAATCGCAGATGGACGATTTACAAATTTTACTATTCATTTCGATGCGATTTTCGCATTGCAGGTTTTCCAATTTTTTTGCCAGAGCCCCCTAAATGGACATCAACTCTAACGTATTATCCACATTTGCACCGCACATAAAATGATATTGCATAATATTTTATTTCTATCATTTGGTTGCGCAGAGCTGCGATCAAGCATCGATTTTCACCGAATCACGTGCGAAATAAACTCAACTTGGAAGGCAAATTGTCTTCACGTCTGCCAACACAATCGCATGGGTAGGTACTCTGAACCAGGTGAATCAATCCACGAGAATTAAACGACTGATTAATAACTGAATACATAGTTTATGAAATAAATTAGGCATATGATGAATCAAAGGTAGGCTATTCTTCTTTCTGGACTAAACAATTCAGCCGAAATATTCGAACTCGATCAGAAAGAAGATAAGTGGCTACTACAGCCAAGTATCAAACTTGGCACGGTTCGATAGTGAACACGTAAAGAACTGGGCATGATCCATGTTAACTTTTACATTTCAATTGAACTCTAATGCAATGCAACAAATATGTGAATCTCTTTATCCAAATGAAATCTCTTTATCTCCTTCACACCTCATATCTTATTTACATTGCCAAGCGATGTGCATATCGCATTAGATTTCGGACTATCATCACATCATGATATTGAGAGTGACTATCGCACATCGCATTCGATACATAAAAAAATTGCACCTATAGGGAGAAGTGCGGAGTGAAAGGGGAGGGGGACGAACAGGGAGGAGGCGGAATGGAAGGGAGAGGTCTTGCGTGAGCGTAGCAAGAGCTGAGTGGCAAGAAGGGCGGTCTTGCAACGGCCAGAAACGGGGAAGGGGGGCGTCACGAGGAGGGAAGGCCCTTGGGGAAGGGAAGCGGAGGGAGGGATGGGATGTGTGGGACCGGGTGAAGGGGTGAGGCTCTAGTCGGGTGGGGAGGGTGGGGCGGGAAGGAAGGAGTCATGCTACGTGACGTCACGGAACGGCGCGGCCCAATGAGGATATGCTTTCATCGAGGTTCTCACGCGCGGAATATCGGCTTTCCAAGATGTTAATATACGTGTATATGCATCGTGCCGTCAATGAGAGATTGTTTTCCAGAGGATATGGGAGAACTTTTCCGGTGGATGCATATCATAAATGAGAATGGTTCAGCTGATAACTGTTAAACTACCCCACCGATCACTTGTGATCAATTAAGGAGGACCTCCATGCGGATTTTTATTTTTTCGAGTGGAATTGATCCAAATGCGGCTCATCTGGTTGTGGTGGGGTTGGAGACGGAGTCGGGAGTCGGCGAAGACGAGGGAATGGCATCGTACCTACGGAAATGGATGGGGTGGGGGAACGGAAAGAAATGCTCGTTCCGCGGATTGGAAATGGAGGAAGGCAGTAGCCAGGGAATCTCATCTCTCGGAACAAGCTGCTACGATTCCATTACCCTATTCCCGAGCTCCTGACTCAAACGTTTACTCACTCCCTTAGTTCATTTTTTTCTGCTTTATTTAATGGATAGAAATCAAAATGGTATTCTTATGAATTTAAGGGTAAAAATGCCTACTTTTCCATTCCTTAGTAAAATAAGGTTAGGTTATTCCGTAGGATTTTAGCTTTTATCACTATAGTTGTATAGTTTTACGAAAAAACATCCAAACATTGAACGTGACCAATAGCGTGGGAGTTGATTTTGCAACTTCAATATACTCTACAAATACTCTACCACTTATCTACGCACTTCGTTGGTTAATTTCGAATTATCAGCCACGCAAAGTTATGAAAAACGGCAGCACGACCTTAATATATGTGTCAATTGTAAATTATTTTAATGACTTTTAATAGAAACTGAAGTAGAATTTAATTTGTACTAAATTATAACCCTCAGCGCTGGATCAAAACACAGCCCAGTCGCAGCCTCATAGTCTCTTCAATTTTTTTATATTATGCTACGCTATAATTTTGCTATTATTACAGGCCATGAACATAGCTTTCATGTCATGGTCTGGTTTAATTACAGTACAAGACTGTTGCATTTAACAGTGTGCATATCCCGAGAAATGAGGAAAAGGTCGGAAAGGAATTGATAAGGTAATGCAAATAGCCTTTGGGCAACGCCGGCAGTCCTGGGTGCGCAGTCCAAAAGCCGTAGAGTTCAATGCCGCCCCTGTTTTAAATCCACAGTCTTATAATTACAGTTGCCAAGGAGTTAGCTGCACGAAGTTGCCGATTAATTCCGCCGCGACGTCGTGATTACGCCGCGGTAGCCACTTACATTTCTCGAGTCTGTGCGCGATGGCCACTGTGTGCGCTGCGAGAAACTACAGTTTTAATTTAAGAGAGAATATGAATTATTTTGAGTCTAATGGACTGTGCAATTTTCCTCTCAAAAAACAAATCAAACAATATCAAATGTATTGTCCAAGGCATTGAAGCTGCATTTTTAATGTAACTTCCATTGCAATATTGACTAAAAATCCCTTACCAATCCTCACACCGCAAAGTTTTCGCTGACCGACAAAAATCTAGGACACGATGTTACCCAGGATGCTCAAAATATTACACTGTCGCTCAGTTGCAAAAAAAGTTCCGTGGTATACAAGTTTTGTCAAAAGATACATCAAACCGTACTCTGTGGGTCACAAAATAAACTTGTGGTTGGAGTTGCTTTGTAAAATAGTGTTCAATTATGTGATGGTCTGAAATATTGCCTTTTTGGGTCATAAATATTTTTAACTGGAAGAAAAGAAGTAATCACGGTTTTTACGAATAAGTATTAGCGTAATTTACTTTGGCTTCGTTGTGATCGCGAAGTGCGCGGGGGATAACAGGCCACCAGTGAGGGAGCCTATTTACAATATTATTCCTGATAGTCTCCTATACTTAGGGAATTAGCTTAACATGCCATTCCCAAGAGCAGTTGGGCAGATGAAGATTCTTTTTTGATCCTCATGGATTATTGTCTCATATCAATGAAAGGCATGGTGAGAGGGAAAAGTTTAGATTCGTAACGCAAAGCTATAACTTACTGATTTACAAGTTAGTTCATGGATAGAAGACATTTATGATATCACCTATTTTTTGTCCTTTTTCGACTTTGTCCCTCACATTTTTTCATAATATTGCCCTGAGGGTCTATTCCGTTTCAAAAATATATTTAAAATTCAATCTGAAACTAGGATCTCAAACAAATACTTCTAATTGATTTAATTAGAGAGCTAAATATATTTTAATGTAGTGAGCCTCAAACCTCATTTGAAATCCTTGAGATAACCCATTCCATTATTTCACAACTATATGGTTCACCAGAGTGGGAATCTCCTCTAGTTATTACTTTGTTATCGCTTTCAATATGATACAGAAAAATAGTAAGATGCTTAACATTTTCCCCTTGCAGCAAATGTCATTATAATTCTTACTCCTTCGAAGAATCTGAAATTCTCCTTTCATAAAATTTTTCGATGATTATATTCTCGCAATAAATTTAGACCACACACACATCCATGCAAATAATTACTTACACTCTCTGAGGTCAAAATATTATTTTGATAACCTTACTTATATCTCAGTTTTTTTAAATTTCATGGCGTAATGTAATTGATTTGAACACGATCCCCCAGCTATTTCGTCAATATTATTCGGAGGATTTCGACCCTTATTTTGCGACCAAAATTCCTCACATATTAGTAATCGTTCCAATCTCAGTCGCGATGAGAGGGAAGGGATGGAATTAGAGGTGGAATCAATTCCTCCCTTCGGAGCAGGCCAATCAAAGACGGCTGAGGGGGGAATCAAAGGCTGGGCAAACCTAGATATTGGCCAATGGGATTTTCTATTGACCCACCACAGCGATACGCTGGTACGCCCACGGCACTGTCTGCGGTCTCGGCCTGAGGTGGGTTTGCTGCTCTGACGCTAGATACCCTTCATTGGAGGAGCAAGGGAAACACCGACGAGTTGTACGAAGAATATGCCTTTTGAAAGCTTCTATCCTGAAAACAGTGTGAAGTGCGGCGTGAGTCCATACGCGTGTCGCTTTATCAAAGTAATATCATAATATTTGAAGTAACGCCAAAATTATTGACATCTTTATCCAAGCGTCTATAATCAGTTCCTCCTAAACCGATGCTTTATTAACAATTTCGTGGAAATCATTTCATCACAACACTTTAGGGCAAATTAGGTATAATTTAAAAATTGAAACCTATACCAAGTTTCCATTCCGATTCACGGGCAGTAGAACTAAACTGGCAGAAATTGTCAGTTAAGTTTTCCTACCATGCATTATTATTGAAACACGTACAGATAATAACCATCTTTCGTCTTCAGTTTTTAAAACTGGTCCTTTTCAAGTCTTCTCCCTAAAAAATAGCCTAACTTCTGAAAGCAACCCATTACTTATCATCGAACGATCGATTCATGAAATTAGTATAGGCTTTTCTGCATGTGCCCAACCAGTCAACAAGTGGTGTGTACACGTGCCTATATACGAGCATATATTTACATATACAACCACCACCGCGAATCCTGCGAACCTTCTTCCCCGTCAGCCGGTCTCTCCATTTAAAAAACACACCTCCCGCCTCACTGCAAAATTCTCTACGTATTATTGTCACTATAATTACCCAACTTCTACCCACCGAATTCCCGATCACACTCAACATTTTTGAGCAGGTCTGCAATGGTTTTCCGAAGCTTACCCTTAAATATACATACATATACATATCATCATTATTTCAATCCTAGTATCGGCTTACTACAGCTAATACATTCGCCTCCATTTGAGTGCAAGACTGCATATTCTGGGTATAATTGTATGTGGTTGTTTCCCGTAGCCTCTCACATCGCAGTTCTGCGGCCGATACCGTGCACTACATTCTCGCCCGCAGCTGTGGCAGCTGGTGCCGGGCCGACCCACTCGGTCTGAGCCACCAGTGCCTAATGGTGAAACTGCTGACTTTCGCCATGGGTTTAGGGTAGCTTTTTAGTAGGAGTCTATTTTTCTCGTTATCTCGTTCCGAAAAACTATTAACAAACTTTTCTGTGCTGAAACAAAACTGAAAAATTTTCGCCGGTAACGGGAATCAAACCAGCGACCTTCGACTCCATAGGCTGACTCGTTATCTCTGGTCTACCCCCGGCTATGTATATGTATATATATATATATATCTTAGCAACACACAACATGAGAACACATAAAAGGAATGCCCACTCGGAAATCTTGATAATTTCGACGGGTTAAAACTTCGTCTTCTTCGGAAGATTAGTTAGGAGGTTATATTATATATGTATATATATATGTAAATATATATATATGTATATATATATATATATAAGTAATGTGCGCGTATGTATACTTAAATAAAATTGTGTCATGAAACTACGCGGAATTGAAGGATATCCATAATGAAAACACATTATATATTTATATGAAGTTCGTTCATTCCCACCAGTCAACCGACTCAATTGTTAATTTTTACTTCATATTTTAAGGGAATACTGGCGTCCAAGATTTCTGAGAAGTGAATGTTTAAACTACCAAACAAACAATTTAAATGAGTCATTATTAATATGGAATTGAAATAGAATTAAAAAGTTAATCAAGTAATTATAAGTGTTTCTACATTTACTGTTATATAACAAAACAAGAGATACCAAGTTCAGATATCAAGAAAACGGTAAGTAAATAAATCAGATTATTTTTATGATTAAATTTGTATCTTCAAATATAGAATAAAATTCCATAAAAGTTTTTTTTTACCGGCCATTTACAATGGATACAGATTAATTTACATCTCCACGTCATAAATAAATTCCACGTTATAATAGAATTTATAATTGAATCCAGACGCCAAATTGTATCCTAATAAAAGCGTAAATAAGAAATGCAAAAGATAAGTGAATAAATATAATAAAAATACAAGTAAATAAAAAATTGAATCCATATTCACCCTATACGGAAGCACGGCGAAGTAACTGTATTATGCCAGGAAAATCAATTGGTAGATCACTGCCTCCTGGACACAGCATACGAATTCAACGATATGAATTACAGTTTTTCGCCGCAACTTCAACCTTTGAAAAAGAGTTTTCAGCGCGTATTTCCTTGAAAATACGTAATTGACGTGTAAATACGCAAGTTTTTCTGTTTTCAGAGTGCCCGGATGGACCGAGGGACGGGTGGGCCACCGGATTCAAGATGGGTAACTCATTGGGGTTTGACTCCCCCATTCCCACACCGAAAGGGTTCGGATCGGAGAAATAATTGGCATCCTAGTGGGGAAAGCCTTCGGGGGTCACCTTGTTGGTCAAGCAGGTGGATTATAATACTTTTCATCATCATCATATGATTATATTCTGTCGAGTGGCAGGTCTCGTACTGCACCGTTGCATCCATATACTCCTGCCCTAGGCCTTGTATCCTCTTTCTCTCCACACACCAAATATAAATTATCGTCTCCAACTTCCTCTACTCTTTTCTCCCTTCTAATGTTACATCAAAGCTGAAGCATCCTTTTCCCTCTTCTTGCATTCCCAGTTGAGTTTTATTTTCTTTTCTGGATAAAGTTTACAAGTGCTCTGATCTCGCTTAACCTGTTTAACATCTCCTCATTCCATATTCTGTCCACCAATCTTATCTTCTACTCCTAGAGATGCTGAGAAAGTTTAACACCACAGTATGCAATTAAATTTACAGTATTTAAAGACTACTACTGGCAAGATGCCGAAGGGTTAATGAACATCAGCCCCGCATAAAACTTTTGATTAGCAAAATTCATTCACTTGCTTCACGTGAGCAACGCGATATGAATGAGTATGTGTAAGGCTATGCTTGATAAGGACGGAATGACGGTAAACGATATGAGCTAGTGATGAAATAAGAGCGGAATAACCGATTAAGGGTTTGCTTAGTCTCAAAGTATGCTGCGGGTATTAAATATTTAAATTCAGGAACAACATTCTGCTTGAAATAATCTTATATATCATATATCATTGCAAAATGAATACGAAAGAAGTATGCCTTATTTCAGAATCTCTTTTAAATTATGAAATTCTTACGCGTTTTTTCACTATCGATAAAAACGGTATCCAGAAAATAAGTAATGGTGACTAATTAGTGTCAATTTTCCTGAAACTTCGAATGGATGTATATTTCAGAATTCAGAAGTCAATGGATGACTACGGGAAGCAAGGATCTTAAGTAAAGTAATATTTCCGGGCAACTTAGCCGCTCAAGTAAATGATACTTGTACAGAAACCACATGAATGATGAAGGTACTTCAAATAATTTGATTGATAAATTGGAAGAAAACGGAGGTATTTACAAATTAAATTGCATTTCTCTCTTACAATAATCAGATGATTTGTTAAGGCTGTTGCAGAGAGGTTATTTAAAATATGTTTGCTCTCAGAAAGCTCAGGTTACACAGGCCAACAGTGTTTTTGGTGCCGGAGCTTTTAATGTTGATTTAAAGAACAATTGGGGTGCTGAATCCAATTATGACACTAGTTTTTTCCTATCAGCTATAGTTTTCAAGATATAGATATGTTGTTACTTACGTAAAATAATCTTCTACATGATGATATGGGAATATTATATTAATAATTATTTATACGTCATTAATACAAACATTAGAACAAAAGCAGACTAATATATAGTTTAAGTCAGCCAAATACCCCTAAGAAAATGAAATGAATACAGAAGGAATTTAGTAACCAAATAGATGGAAAATTAATACCTAAAAGACTTTGACCGTATCAGGTAATGCATTCCACCGGCAAAACGTCTTCAATTTTCTAATAATGAGAGATATTCTAATAGCGTTCAGGAGTGACGGCGCCAGTGGATTCTTCAAATTTAGATTCAGATTCTAATACTGAAAACAAGGTTCAGATATCTTTGGTAACAACGTTAGAATAAATTAGAAATATAAGATCGAATCACATATTATTTTTATTTGGTTATAATTTTTTAAGTTGCAGTATCATCGAATATGGAAACAAATGAAACCTGAATTAGCATATGACAAATATTACGAGAGTATATAAAAATAAAAAGTAGGATGAATTGTTGATTCATTAAATCCCTATATATTCTGTAATAAGCTGTTTTAAAAATAATGGTGGTTCATTTTCTTTCTCAAAGCACCACCAATGTGAAATTGTCTATCCCGTAGTGGTAATGCGTCCAAGCGGTACCATTACCGATCAGTTTCCACTCACGTAGGCAAAGAATTAAGCACGAATTGTCTACTTTTATGACCACCGCACTGCAGAACTTAGGGGATGACGTTATGACTGTATCGATGGGGGAAAATGAAAAACGTCACTTAAAGAAAGACTTAACTCTTTGGGTTTCTTGTGTTTTTCTGGTTTAGATGCATAAAGGGCTACCACAAACCGCAAACAATGACGGAGATTATAAATAATATATATATATACACACACACTCAAAGATTTCAGTCATATTATGAGCCCACTTCTATGCAATTTTCGACCACTGCGGGCAGTATCACACACTAATGCGCTTATTCCTTCAAACGCTCGCGTGACCGCGATATATGTGTACGTCCTTTATATAAGAAACTTTGTGCTCAACAAGATTTGGAGATTCCGAAAAAGCTCCGTTCCCCAAATCACACTGAAATCGGATAAAGAGACCACATTTTTTCTCTCGGATTCGTGAAGAGGACAGACACAAATGAATCCGTAAACTTACCTACGTTATCCTTTTTGTATTATCTTTGATGATACACAATTGTAATAAATTTGGAATATTGCAAGCACTTTAATATTTCAGCCGATCACTTTCAACATGAAAAAATATCTCACTGACGCAAGTACGTATTTATTTTAAGTATACGTTTGAAACAGATTCAGAGTTTAAGAAGATAAATATTTAAATTATTCCGATGTATTCATTTGATTCTTCGCAACTTTTGCAAAAAAGGTGAACTCATATGGTTAAACGCAAATGCATTTCATATTCAAGCGTGAAATAAATTAATGGAATGGAAATACAAGTAATACTCGTATGTACTAACAGTAGTTGTATGTACTAACTCGTAGGAATACAGATTTGCATCATAAAGCCTATTAAGAAAAATACCTCTGCAATAGTTTTAGTAGACGTTATGTCAGTAGTATTAAGAAGTACCTCAAGCATGTCAATTCCTCTAAGTCCTAATCAAAACCGTCTAAGAAAAATTTAAAAAATCATGTAATTAAACTTCAAATTGCAAAGTACATGATAGGAGGAGGACGTAAGTGAAGGATATTAAGAGGAAGAAAAGGATAGGTATATTGAATAGAATGAAGGGAGGTAGAATGAATGAGTAGAAGATGTTTATTTTAGTCTGAGGTGTCAGCTTTTATCTTATTAGTCGATGTTAAAAAATGTAGAAGCATACACTTTGGGTTCATCTAAATAACCAAATCAAACGGTAAATTACACACTATAATAATGGCCAAACTACTCGCGCCCACCAGTCGGTCCACAAGCAATATGCATGCGTTTCGGAATGACGAAAGCGGCAAAACCGATAATTTTGAAAAGACATGTTACGCGAGGTAATCACATTAAAAAACCACCTTTTGATTTTAATGCTACAAAAAACGTGTTTTGATGGTAAAAAGGATAATGATCTCTTAATTGCATTGAAATGCATTATAAAATATCAAACTGGGATTTTTTCATTTTATTCCTCTGCAATAATATCGCTTAACAGACTAGAGGTTTGATTTTATGTTTAGCTGGCCAGTGGTTTCGCATGATTGCCGTCATGACAATCAGTCAGAATGGTTGCGTATTTAACACGTTAAAAAATCCAACTAAGCTTGTACGAGAATGCGTTCTTCTAGGAGTCAATTGTACGGTAAATATAGAACTCTTTGTGTGGCATTGGGTCACTTACCTTTCCACCGAGACTTTTATTTTAAGAATCTAAGATAGGAGATAATATATAAAAAAAAATTCACTTAGATCCCAATCAGGGATGAAATCTTGAGATAAAAGCGCTGCACGATGTTTGGGTGTGAAACATTGGAAACGACAGTGACTAACCAAAATCTCCAAAATAATTACTATGGTAGTTGGAGTTCTTCTACGGATTAAATTGGATCATTTTATGTTATACATGTTGAAGGTTCCCTTTTGATATTTATATATAAATGGGAGTGCTCATTTTATAACCGTTAAACATCCCCTCGACGCTTTAAAGATGGAAATTTAGTAGCCGGAGGTCTTTCTTCGTATCTTCATTAAGTTCGTTGAGCGCCACATACGATATGGATTCGTAAATCAACAAAGCTGTTATTTTTTGAGAATAAAACATGTTGAATCACTTACCGTTTACACCAACCAACACTCACAGCTCTGGATGATTACTTGCACGTGAAAATGGGATTTATACGCGTATACACTCAAGAAAGCGGTGGCATAATATGGCAGCGTTGGTGAAATCAATCGACTACTCTTCAATAAAATGCCGATTGGTTTTCGTTTTCATGAAGTAATTTTCACCAAATTAAGAAATAGATAGGAAGTAATTTCAATTGTAGAAGTCATGTGAAAGTAAATTCATGAAAAATGGAAAATATTAGGTCGTTAATTGTCTGAAGTAAGTGATTTTAACCCTTAATATGCTACTGATTCTATAGAACTTAATAATGGCCTAAAACTGGACTGCGAATTGGAATTAATTTAATTACAGTGAATAAAAATAATTAAAACAGCTAATATTAATTTCATGCATATATCAACCTCTGTGTATTTTTCATACATACTGAGATGTAAAAGTTATTCTCATTATTATAATATGATTGCTTTTCCAAGTGACGAAATTGTAAAAATATTTTTTAAATCCTCTAAACGTACACAGGATGAATAAATATAAATTTTCTGCAGTTTTATATCTTCAATTCTGCATCTAAGTATTGTACCTTTGTCAAGTCAATTTTTATCCAACAAATTTCACTGTACGGTACACACAGTGAAATAACAATTATCACTGGGAATGTAACATTTCCATCATCATGATCACCAAGATAACAAATCCTTCGTAATAAAATAAGTAAACATTATCACCATTATCATTCCTATATATAAACATTCATAAATACGTCAGTCATGCAGGTGCGCCCTGAAATGTAGAAGACAATATTTGCAAGCAGACGAAAAACGAATGTGTGACGCTATGGACATGATTGATAACGCGTACATAATTGAAAACAAAATCAACTTCAAAAGACACGGCTCAGGATGACGCACAAATCCTGAGTATAAACTACCCCATCAAATTCTAAACTCTTCAACAAGTTTTATGAACAGAAATGATGAATTAATAAATTAATTAACAACCACAGAAACCTGCTTTGGAAACATCTCATGCTATAAACCTAGTATTACATGCATCGTATTTTCTACCAATATCGTCAAAGAACTGGATAAAGAAAACAATGGAAACTATTAATAAGGATAACAAAAAAACCTCCTCGGATTACATGAATTGAACAATAATTTTTGAACCCCAATGATTCCGCTTTCCTTTCTTACGCATGAAAAATGGAAAATCCACACTCAAATTGTTGGTAAACTTAAGAAAATTTGGCAAGTGTATTAAACAAAAGATTTCATATTCCATAATAATACGTAAAAAAGAGTAATGTGTTTTATCTTTCAAGGATGTTCTACGAAAAACTAGCAAGGAAACGTCACGCGGCAACAAAGGTGGGTATATAATTAATAATTGGGTGTAACTATTCCAAAACATTAACAAAACGTCAATAGCAGGGGAAACAACAGCAGGGAATGGAGCATATACACAACTGATGCACAAGAGGGCTGAAATGAACGAAAATACGATCCAAGCATATGGCGAACGAAACCTCGCCACCATGGAGACCACCTACCTGTGCCACTTTTTCACCCATGTTGGGCGTGTGGAGAGCCCCCTGGAAGAACTTGGCTGAACCGTTGTCCTGGATGGAGAACTGAATGGGCGAGAACAAATGAATGCAGTTGTGAGGGTGGAGGATTCACAAGTGTTAATGTAAACAAAGAACGCTACAACTACACCGTATATCACTATATGTTGATGGTTTGTTGTTTAATGGACGAGCACAGAAGGGTTGGAGTATATTTTATCTGAACTCAAGTGAGAAATGTAATGGCTTTGATGGGGGATTACAGAGACTTCGAAGTCGACTGCGATTTTTGCTTAACATTATTAAAAAATTCACATGTTTTTCCTCTTCCACTCTCAATTTATTTCAACCATTGTTCCCTATTTCCATTGGTCCCCAGCACCTACCCCGCTCATGAACTATTACGATATCTGAAAATAAAAGTTCTCATACAATTTTCTTTCAGACTGCAGACTTATTATTAAGGATAAAAAGTCAACCTACAGTTTTCCACAAAACATTCTCATCACCACCGATTAATTTCCCCATTCTAATTGTTTCGGATTCCCACTTTCTTATTACTGACTGCCTATGTTCCCTCAACCCACGGTCCCACTTCCACGAAAAACTCGGTGTTTAGACCCCCAATTAGAGAAATACATTTATGGAACATATATAAGTAAATGCACCCATGACCCAAGTAAATACCCACTCGTATCAGATTGATGCATTTACAAAATAAGTGTTTCAAAAAGCTTTGTAAATCGTAAATATTTATCTGGGAGACCATTTCAGTATTTAAATATGGAACAAAACATCAAGTAACTCTTGAAAAAATACTGTTTTTTTTGTGAATTCTTTTTGTTTTCCCGAGCAATGTAGAGTTTTCAAAATTACAGCCACTTTACGTTTTGGAAGAAGTAAGGGCAATGTACAAAATTACTTTTACGAATATCACCACTCTAAAATCTTTAATAATATCCATGTGATGTCTTTGAATAGAGACCATTCTCATTTTGCCAATAGTGGTAACATTAATATGTACTGGTCAAATATCATAGCTCATGAAGTAATGTTAAAAGACTGTACGTTTAGGCATGAGCGACATTCTGTTAATCTAACGAAAATGAATATTTGAAAGATTGTGATAATATATCAAATTAGTCAGCCATTTCATGTTATAAAAAGATAATTTGAATAATTACACGAATCCATATAAAATGGATATAAATTTCTTTGAAACGTTTCGAATGATTGTTAAAAATTATTTCGTGAATAAAAATTTTTTAGCTGCTTTTTGGAAGATTATTTAAAGAAAGTACTGGTGATTGTTAATGTGAGGGTTGACATAGTTAAATATATTAACTGACTTACCAGTATGCCCCATTTGAATTTGATGATACTTCAATTTCTCAACAAAGGAATAAAACTACGTAAGAGGGGGTCTATGCAAACGTTTCACACTTGTAAATTTGCTCAAATTTGTGAAGGAATTAGGAAATGGTCAGCATCGTTACAAACATAGGTAATAATTTGCGCTAATTGGAATTTCCTACAGAGTTATGGGATCAGTAGACAGAAAATTTAAAACTAAATGCACATTATTCACAAGAAAAATGTCATTCTTAGTTTCATTAATATTTTTGAACATTCTTTTAACAATTTGATTACGTGTACCATCAAAAATACATTATTTACTTTAGTAGTACTAAGATATTTAAATCAATAGATTTTTATTTAAGTAATTATTATAAATGGAGAAGTTAATTCAGCTTATCTTTTAGTCACCTTACATCTTTCAATTTATTGCATTTTTAATTCAAATTCGGAACACAAAAACTTACATTCATTTTACTTCATCAAGCAGGGTTTTACTTACAATCAATTACCCTTAAAATTACATTTACTGTTTACTTATAAAATTAATTTTTAAATCATCTTTTGAGTATTAGGTAAATATAATCGGCTTTTACTAATTTTTGAGGCAAATAATTGTTGCTAGGAGACGTAGGTTACATATTAATAAAAATAAAATAAAAATTTAAGAATAAACACTATAAAATCTATTACAAACACTTTTAAACTCTACGCAATTGGGTACATATTTATTATAACTGCCACAAAAATTATACAAGTTATGATATAAATTTATGATAGAATTTGCTTTATTTATACATGATAATTACAAATAAAACTTTTAAATTTTAGCATTTATTTCTAAACATTGATGACACCAGAATAGCATGAGCGCGACAAAGGGAGTTTTTACATTTGACTGGCAAGGAGAAATAAGCTTAGAAAGCGGACATCCAGGATTCGATCGATGTGGTGAACTACTGCATGTATGAATTAACCAGGGGTTTTTTATCAGTATGTAGGAATTTCAAATTCTACTAAATTTAATCATAAATGCTCCCTTTTGCCAAAAAAATAAAAACAAAAAGGCAATCTGTAATTCGATGGTTTTAGTCTCTGAATTGTGAAATTTCATCATCACTGGATAAATAAACTGGGTACTTTTTCACACAACAAAATGTGAGAAAAAAACACCAAGTTTATATATTCAGTGGAAATCTGTTAAAATGACAGTCTAATTTACAAGCAATATATGAACAGATTTTATTTAATCGCTTTAAGAAAAATTTAGGAGCCAAGATAACTGTTAATATTAATTGCAGATTTGAATTTATTTGAGAAATGATCATTTGGATGAACATTTCACAAATATATTCAAAGTTTCAATGAAACAATAGAACTTTTGGTAAAGTAGTAAGCCCAGAAACATGCACACTGCGTTTTTAGTTTCAAATGAGATTATTCCGGTGGATATGTCAAACGCATTTTTTAATACGAGAGTTGCTATGTATATTTTGAGCCGTGACAACACTAAGTGCTTTAAACGCCATCTGACGTTTCCATCTGAAAGTTTGACCCTTTGAACGATAACTTTCTTTAGAACATTTTGTCGTTTGATCATAACTTGTGTTGGTTACAGTGACTCGAAAATGTCTCAGCGAAAAAATGGAGTAAACTCGTGAACACTTTCGTGCGATGATTTGTCACGACTTTCGACGTGAATTATCAGCACAGAATTGTATCGATCAACTTACTTCCTCTTTTGGCGATGAAGCCCTATCCTTTGTCACTGTGAAACGCTGGTATAACGAATTCCATCATGTGCGCCGTTCGCTCAGCGGCGAAAGTCGTTAAGGTCGTCCAAAATCAGTTGTTGCTCCAGAAAACATTGATTCTGTGTAAGAACTAGTAAAGGAAGATCGCCGTGTGAATTATCGCAAGATTGACGCATCCTTGGGGATTATTATGGCGTCACCAATAAGATATTGCATGAGCATTTAGCTGTGAAAAAAATGTGATTGCGTTGGATCCCGCATAATTTGACATCTCAAAAAGATGCTCGTACCAAATGGTGCAAATAAATGCTCAAGAAATACAATCACGGTGCATCAAAAACTTTGTACAACATCTGCACAGGTGATAAATCTTTTATCTATGCATATGACCCCGAAACAAAATAGCAATCCACTGTATGGGTCTTCCAAGACGAGCCGAATCCGACAAAAGTGATTCGTGCACGAAGCACATCGAAGCAAATGATCGCCTGTGTATTCGGAATAACTGAATATGTGGCGACCACACCGTTAGAGCAACGTAGAAATGTAAATCATGAATGATACACGAGCATTTGTTTGCCAGAAGTGCTTGGTGAAATACGGAAAAAGAAGGATCATTCTTCATCATGACAACGCAAGCTCTCACATATCGGCTGAAACAACTACCTATTTGACTGGCAAAAACGTCGAATTGATGGGTCATCCTCCGTACAGCCCTGATTTAGCACCAAATTACTTCTTTTTACTCACGTTTATCAAGAAAAAATTGCATGGACAACGTTTTTAGGTGCCTGAAGAAACCGTTGACGTATTCAAACACCATATTTTGGAGGTATCTCAATCGGAGTGGGCAAAGGGTTACGAATATTGGCCCGAGCGCATGCAAAAGTGTATTAATTATCACGGAGAATACTTCAATAAACAATAAAGTAATTTTTAACAAAAAAATGACTGCCTTTTCATTATTAGGCTGAAAATATAAATACCAACTCTCGTATTATCTACTAACGTAATACCGCCGAATGCGTCAATACCAGATTTCGTATGTTGCCAATTGCTGTGGCGAGATTATGGCCTGGTAGACAGGTTGGATGAAGTGGGTTTTGATGGGGCCCGTCGAGAAGTGCCGTAGAACAGCAATGCATCAATTTTTCGTGAACCTAGTCGAAACGCAGTTGTTTTCTTGGATTCTGCCTAAATCTTATGACTTCTGAATGATAAATTATGGCTGTGATACATTATGAGGATTGCGATTGCATATTCTTGTGAAGGATTACTAAATTGTAATCAAATACCGTCAATGCTCCAATCACACGGACGTGAAGGTACGGACAATTCTTTATAAAAAGAAGTGAATTTGGAGACCACAGTGGTCGTTAAAACGAATCTAATGCTAACAAATCTGACCGAAAAACGAATATACCTAAATTGACGTGGGAACAGTTAGTTTTACATCCGTAGAAAAGAGCTTATTATGAGACGGGAACATCCATGTAATTATCACGAAGATCAGTTGTATCATATCGACTGTTTATTTAAGCACGTTAGTCCACAGAAGTTGAGATGGAGCAGTCTCACTTGCTATATTCTAGAGAAAAAATAGTACTCTATTCGGTTCTTAGGGAGATTAGAAACCAGATATTTAAATGTAAACTAGACGCGTACTCTTTATTGGAAAATGAATTCAGGCAATATTTAACTAGAGTCAAAACGAAAATATTTGTAAAAAACCGAGAGCGAATTAATATCCTTAATTCTATTAAGAAAGGAAGAGACTTTCGAATATTCTTTCCAATATTGAATGATCGGAAATACATATATATATATATATATATATATATATATATATATATATATATATATATATATATATATATTATATAAAAAGAATTTTACTCATAATTGTTAACTTTTTATTTCCTCGTGACTTTACATTGCCTAAAACCTTACCACTATCTCAAAGGAAGTCATATTAAAGTTGAAGGTTAATTCTAACTATAACTTAGAATTTAAACTTAAGTACCCAAATGATTTCCATTTAATTTTTGAATGTTTGATACACGAGCATTCTTGCGCTCATCGAGAAAGATGTTGGAAAAACATTAAAAGACGCAAGATGCCTTACAAGACTAGTTATTTGTTACTATTGTGAAAAATAAATAATTAACACTACCATGAATCACCTAAACTGCATCAATGAGATACTTCTGCACACATTTTCTACTTACAATCATCTGTGAGCCGGCTTAATTTTTTTTCGATTCAGGTAATTCCATTCGCTATTGAGTGTGCATCAAGGTATATGCTTGGGACCACCCAGCGTAGTACTCCATGAGATACTGGGGAATGCAATTTAGTATATAACCTGAACCGTTTGGTAACCTTGATCCCAGGGAAGACTTGAAAATATGAAAGTGAAAATTCGTAGAATGAGCTAAAATATTTTGAAAAAGTAGCAAAATTTAAATCTCTGAAGAAAGAGATTACTGGAGGAGCTACAAACAAGAAGCTTAAAGACAGAAACGGGTACATAGACTTTGGAAGATTGGCGGAATAAAAATGAAGGATTTATAATAAGAGAGATGAAATGTATGGAGTTAAACCTGTAAGTCAGTGACACGGAAGTACGCGCGAACAACATTATTCGGTGATGAGCGAGTGAAAGAAGTCTGCGAAGGTTTCACGTTGTTAATAAAAGATGTACAAGGGGAATTAATAAACCCTTAATAAATCCTATTTGATTGAAGAGATATAGTCGGAGTGGACAGAAAAGAAACACTCCTTAAAATCATGTTTTGGAATGAGAGCGTAGAGAGGCTAATGGAATTCGGCACGCAATTTAAATAGTAGGAAACGCCCTTTTTGAAAATCATCGCTTATCGATATATCTGAAAAATGCCAAGAGGCCGGAAAAGTTGTTAACTTGATTACACTTTGATTAATCAGTCATGTGAAAACCGAGATAATCACGCAAAAACTGCGTAGATAAGACTATCAAATGTGTCACAAACGCTTGGAAGGTGAGGTGACAACGTAGATACGACATACTACATAAAGCGTCGAAAAATTTAAATGGGCTAAGAAAAAAAAATGGACTAAACTGATTCATGTCATTTGTAAGATACCCGAAAGGAATATTAAAATGAAACATATGGTATGTGCTCTCGGGAGAAAATATGAAAAAAATGAAACTTTGGCAAAGGAAATGTTACGTAAAAGGAAAAGATTCAGAAAAAAAATCTGGAGGACTTAAAAGAGATAGTTTAAGAGCGATGAAAAGAAAAAAAATCATGTGGAATGAAGGAAAAATGTAAAAAAGGAAAATATGAAATTAGCTGAAAGAAGAGAAAAATCGCGCAAAGGTAATTGAAAAATACATGTGATATAGTTTTGATGTGGTACATCGTGGAAAGGTTGATGCAGACTATGAAAGAAGGCAGAGAACCGTGAGAAACCGCCTCCAGGAATACATCCCAAGAAGTAATACAGCTCGAAATAAGAAGAGTGAAATAATTACTGAAACTTAAGATACGAGAAGGCCTAGAACTCTGGGTGAACAAGATTCTGGAATTAAATTATGTTTATTTAGAATTTATTAAAGATAATAGAAAAAATTTTAATTCGACATTACAGACTAGTTTGTATCATGGAGGCTACTTGGAAACTACCGATGAACTTCAAGGAGAGCTTAGAGATATCCGTTCCCGGAAAGAAGAGAACAAGGAAATTAGAAAAATTTAGTGCCTGAACTTTATAGTGTAACGCCGCATGCGCCAAAGATCTTGGCAAGAATGTGGAAGATAAAACGTCGGAGATTGAAGCAGGGTCCAAAGAAGTTCCTCCATGGAAATTCATCCTTTTTTAGGTAAATCGAGAGCATTAGAGAAGCTACTTTTGAACATAAAATAAGATATTAGGAAGAGTTATTTCCAACTCTTAATGCGACCGTAGAATGCTTCCTAATGAGGCAAATGGAAAAGAGTGTTTAATTTCCTGAATGATATGTTATTGTCTTAAAAGAATAAAAAAGTGCTTCACAGTTTATTAAAACTCCAAACAGCTGCAATCAAATTAGGATTCTGCAGTTAAGAAGCAGGAATAAAGGGATGTGTTAAGCAAGGATGTGCACTTTCACTCGTAACTTTCAACGTCTAAATAGAGAATGCAAGCAATCAAACCAAAGGAAACACTGCATGAGCACGAACTTCCACCTTATGATAACAGTCAGTAAAGTTTCGTTGATGACATAGAATTAGAGGCAGAAAAATCTGGAGATAATTTGAGGACCCTTTTTAACTTGGAGAAATAAATGAAACTTCAAGACTTGAAGGAAAAGAAAAGCCAACCAAAAATAATTGTCGGTAGAGGAGGAGAAGAAGATTTGTTTTATGATAGTAGTAGTAACCTTACGGGAGGCGACCGACAGCTGAGGTCAATCTACGCCATTAGAGACGGATGAGAATGGAAAAAGGGTGGAAAGAAATCCGGCATCGGCATTGACCTTCTCTTAACGACGGTGGCGTACTCACTCAAAGTGCTCCCTGCGAAGCAGCTCAAGTGGGGATCAGGAAACCACTCTAAACTCACTCTGCCACCAGGATTCGAATCGGGGCTTTGTGAGTAAGAAGCCATTATATTAGCCACTGCACCACCCTGATCCACTAAATGGTATGATATTGGAACCCGAAAACGTAGAGGATATTGGTCGAAAAAATGAATAGAGAAGACATAATTCTAGAGGTAGTACAAGTAAGGAGAGGCTTTTACCAAATGAAAAAAACGCAAAACATTGCTCGACCTGAGACAACACTTTCTCAAGACACAAATGAAAAGCCTGCATCTCAAAGGATAGGCATGAACAGTGACCCCGGTCTAAGAAAAAAGATTTGAAGTAGTATAAGTACCATTCTAGTGGAATAAAATCAAGTCTGGAATGAATGACGAAACAATTGTACGATAAGAGTGATAAGTAATATTCACAAGGGCACATATAATGAAAATAAGGAATGGACTCAAAATACGATAGTTTTTTCCTCCAGTTCCTTTCACTCTGCTACATATGGTTCATATTTTTACTTTTTTGATGGAATTAAAAAACTAATACTGCACGCATGGGAGAAGAAATGGGCAGCCCAGTCGATAGGACTCCGAGGAAAGCCATGTAATCTAAATTACGCTGTCGGCAGATTGCAAATTTCGTATAAGTGCTCAACTTTTAACACTTCCAACTGTAACATTTATTCAACATGTACTTAAAATATTCGTAGCGATTATATTAATGAAATAGATACAGTTATTTCGAAGATATACCCTAGAAATGAGTTTTGAGACCAATTCTGAGAATATTTGACACCAGATTACCAAATTTATTTTATTAAGAAATTTATCCGAGGAAAATTGTAAATAATGTGCGCTTTTAGCGAAAAACTACGCTAAAAATAATAATCACTGTAATGGTCACATTACACTGATGGTTGCTCAAATGAAAACGTGATGTATCTCGAAATAAAACTTATAATGGAAGCCTCATTTTATCCCTAAAAGTGAATTCACCCTACTTATAATTGCAGAGGAAGCTAGTGTGGTAATATTCTTGGTATTCATTTTGAAAATATCCTCTATTTACGAGTTTGAAATTAAACAATAAACATTTGAAATAATAAATAATTAAATTAATGGAATTACTTTGTTTGATATAATAAATTGATCAAGTGTAAACAGTTATTCTGAAAAATCAGTTACACTGCATATAGTAATTTTACAGTATTCAAATAGAATAACTAAATATGTCCACGTGTTTAACAATTTTGCTCAGAACTCTCACAATTTCTACAAGAAATTTTATAGCTTCCTCATGATAAGTTTCCAGCTCCGAATACAATGTTCTATGGAAATATAAATATCTTTTAAGGATAGTAAATTTTAATAATATTTTTAAGGTAAGAGAACCTGATTCTTTCCGATATCGTTTTACAGAATCTGGTCCATCTCACATAACAATGAGATACGTAATTGAAAATTTGAACTTGAGCTGGAGTAAGGGCAAGGAAGCCAACTTCGACTTGAAATTTGGTTTCCACTGCATGGGGAAAAACAGATGATGAAATTAATATTTTATGTATAGCAAGGATGACAATAGGGGTAGCTTATTGACTGCGACCATTATATACTATACGCCATGTTTCTAAAAGAATAGTGAAGATAGTTATGATAGTTTATTTAAAGTTTTTAACGGATTCCAAATAAGGAATCATTACCTTATGATTATCGTGACTGAAAATTGTCCAGTCAATTTACCCTCAACTCATTTTATCTCGAATTGATCAGAATTAGATGGAACTGGAGATTACTGAACGAAAAAAATTCAATTTCCTACAGTCTTTTTTCATTATTTATTTATTATAAATTATTGCGCTCCAGGTTTCGACGAACCTAATTAAGATGAAATAAATTGACATTTCGGTTGCATTGAATTATTTCTAGCGGAAAATACCTTTGTTTGGACAACACTCAGTCAGTTCTCTGTAAAAAAGAAAAAAATAGTGAAAGGACCATGAGTATTTCATCGCTCGGAGAAGTGATTACCCTCCGGTAGAACGAGCAGCGGGAGTACCCACTCTAAATTGACGGCACGCGAACGCTGCAACGTCAATCAATGCCCATCCCTCCTCACCCCTCGACTCCCGATCGGAGAGGGAGGAAGATGTTTGGCAGGTGCGTGAGTGACACGAGGAGTGCCGATACTCACGGAGGAGTTCGGAGCGAGCGCGATGATGATGACGGTGCGACGGGCGCGGTCGGACCGCTTCCGTGGAGTCGGGAGGTGGTGTGCGGCAATGGGAGAGTGCGGAGGAGAACGCACACTCGCAGACATCCCACTCACCTTGTGACGAAGGCTGTCCGATGGGACGTTGCTGAGCGACGGCGACTTCCTGTCCCTCCTCTCCCAGCCCGGGGCCGCGGTCACGCGGTACTTCGCGAGGTCCGACTCGGAGGCGACGTTCGGAAAGGACTTTTGCGACGACTGCTGCTGCAGGGCCTGGATGTGCCTGTGGTTCCTGGCGGCAGCTTTGGTTGAGGCGTGCGTAGGCCGGAGAGCGAGAGAGAGGACGTGCGGGTGGGCAGGGAGAGAGGGAGAGAGAGAGAGAGAGGGAGAGACAAGACAAAGAGACCAAGTTGAAGAAAAGAGGCGGTTGAAGAATTGGAGACGAGGGAGAAATCAGAATCATTACCGTAATTGTAAAATTTTTTAAGGGCTTTTTTTGGGGAGTCCGGAGAGGGAGGGTGGAACAGTGTGGTGGAGGTGAGAGTGGGTGGGAGAGAGATATTCCATGCCATAAAATGTGAAACAAAGCGTGCTGAGAATCATAATCAATCGCTTACATGTATCATTTTTATCCCCCATGGCGAACGGGGCATTGAGTTTCAAATACACCCTCGTCCCTTTCCTTTGGTGGCAGTTTGAAAGAATCATATGCTAGTCAATAACGCAAACATAAAATAATGCCGCCTTTAACGCAGAGATTGGAAGGAAATACTGAGCAAAATGATCAATTAAAATGTGATTATTCGTATTAGCAAATGAGTTAATTGTTGGAGCTCCTTATTTGTGCTCCGGGAGGATTTAACTTTTAATAAAACTTGATTAATTCAGGGGAGACAGCGGTGATTCTGGTGCATTCGTAAGGAAACATTGATGACAAATAAAACGAGTAAACGTACAACAGTTAATAGCTATGTGGTTAGAAAATATTTTTCAAGAAATCACATTGATGGAAAATTTATTATTATTTAATTCAAGAATTAATTTAAATGATTTGATTACATACCGTGAAACTGCACATCCCATAAAAATAACCCATTTCTAATGTCATTTTATATACAATATCAATACCATCTTTTTGAACTAATATTCTTAAGGACTTTGGAATTTATCGACATTACCTTCAAAAATCTTATTTCACCGTCTGCATGTGCCGTAACTAAAACCATTTTCAGTAAATTTATCGTCAATCAAATTTTTTTAATTAATACGTTAAACATATCGGTTATTTATCTGTTGATATTTTAAAGCCCTTAATTTTTGCAGTAACATTGAATTAATTTTACAAAAACGATATCGATAGATTTAATAACATTCATTTTACTCATGAATACTCAATTACCAAATAGAGTCAACATGTTGAACAAAACGTGGACATATTACAAATGTTATTCATAAGATTGTATTGTTTAACTCTAGAAAGTTACAAAAATTAATTGATATTGAATTTGACACTTGAGAAAATTATGAGAAATTGAATGAGGTTTTTACCAACAAATATCTTAAACGTCTCTTTTTCAATCAATGAGAAATATTTGAAAGAGAGTTTCAGAATTTGACATTATAGTACTGACAATGAATGCTGGCATGCATCCAAATTGCTTGAGCAAGATTTAATCAAAATATTTCCAAAAAAATAGCATGGCATCTGCCCTCTGTTAAATTTGGAAAATCCTTTCAAGGAATGAGGATTAGTATAACACAGGCATTTGCTACACACCAACATTCCTTCATATGAAAATGAAAATCACCACAGACAATATAAAACAATTACATCATTACGCTTGCAATTATGATATATTACGACGGGAAAAATACTGTACATGCTACCAAAGCCAATAACAACAATCGTTAGTTGTAAATATGCTGCTTATATATGATAAAAATAATATATGTATGTATATATATATATGTACAGATTAAAATTTCCAATCCTACGTTACCACGGAAAATTGGGTCTTATACATTATTAATACTTGACTGCCTATAGTAGGAGAGAAATAGAGACAGATAGATAGTCAACTACAGATTGGATCGGGCTTAACGCTCATTCACATACAATGCAGTAAGCAAGGCGAGCAAGGAAAGACATTACACAATATGGTCACCTAACCAACCAGGGCGCACTTATGTCGTCTCCTTCTATCACTGACAAAGATTTAAGGTCCAAGTGATGATGCAGAGGTTCTTCTAAAATGAGAATGGTCTCGCCTTGGGAGAGAGAGAGAGAGAGAAATAGAGATAGAGAAAGAGATAGTACATTTCTGATGGCGTGAGACTTTTATAGCGTTCAATACTTTTGTTCCTGTGTGCAGGAAACCGAACTCACCTTCCTCGCGTGGAATACGGTTTCACTGTTCCCACAGCCATAGAAAAATTCACGTGATATTCAATGGAGCATGCATGCGTGCATATGCAAAGAGATTTTTTTGTGTCCTGCGTTGCTTTGAAGAACAAGCTTCGCTCAATTTACCTTCACCTACGGTGCACTTTTTTTTACGAATTCGACAAATTGGATAACGACATGCAATTATATACACGTATATGTATATATACATATATACACATATATAAGTATATACATATATATATATATATATACGCATATATACATTTATATATGATTTAGATTTCTACTTTTTACACTGCTACACGGAAGAACGGACCATGCTTGAAAAAAAGTCATGCCATACTGGTGCAAAGACAACTCCAAACGTGTGTGGATGAAATGGGAGTGGAATGGTACCGACAAACTTAACGTGCAGAGATGTCACTGCTACCGTCTTGTAAGAAGGGAGACGTTCGATGCATAAACTCTCTTGTCATCCTAAATATCTAAATGTCTACTCCTACAGAAAGAAATGGTTCAACTGAATAACACAGTGCGACTCGATGAGCACCCAAGCGATTAAAACAAAACAGCAAAGTAAAAGAAGCAAGGTGTTTGTTAATCTCAAAATCTGTTTCCAACGGAAGGGGCCCAAAAGCACTGACTTAAGGATTTACGCCCTTATTTAACATAAAGCGTGCTATAAAAGCAGCACAATAATAATAATAAGAATAAGAATAGTAATGGTAAAAATGAAATCAGCAGAATCAAAAACCACGAGAAAGTGCTCGTTTCGAGGGAGAGTTATTTACTTTTCTTTACTGTTTAAAATGTTCTCGTCGCCTTTATTTACCTTCGGAAAAGTTATCAAGCGTGTGTGGCCGAATCCTGGTCTCCAAAATGTTTGGCTCTCGTAGGGCGTGTTGGGATACTGCGGGAGACACACAGAGAGCAGCAAGATAGGAACAGAGAAAGATAGATGCGCATAGCAAAACACAACAAGTCAAATTGGAGTTTCACATTTATGCAGTTTTTTTTATTAGAGCATTTTTTTTAATCAATCGTTTGCTTTGGAATGGGTTGTTGAGGAGGTTACTAAATAAATACAATGGGAGCGGTAAGGTGCCGGGAGTTGAAGAAGTGTGAGGCGAATGCAAAGTCGGAGAATAAGGAAGGCGTAGGTGGATGAGGTTGTGGCGATCTACAGTCGAACGAAGAGAGAGAAGAGGTTTTCATGGATTGGGACGATCGAAGGAGGGAGGAGAATTGGAGACAGAGTTAAGTGAGAAAGACGAAGAAGATAAGTAGAGAAGAGAAAAGAGAAACGGGGGAGGGTAAATAGGTTAGCTTGGGCCCTCTATGTATTCTCGACAGACGTAAAATATGAGTGGGTGATGGGTGGGGGGGATGGAGTGGGGCGGGGTGATCGGGAGGGAATGAGGATGAATGGAGGAAGCGATCGGTGACGTCACGAGAGTAGCCCCAAGAGCGTTTGGCATGAGGAGCGGAGGGAGACTTGGCGAGGTAATATTGACGTGGGTTGAAGTACGAGGGTTGAATGGTGCAGGTGGGGGAACTTGGGCAGGGGGGCGTGGCTGAGAGAAGGTAAAGAAATGAACGAGATTGGAAGAGAAACAGAGTGAGAGAGAGAGAGAGAGATTGGGGGGAGACGAAAGAGAGAAAGAGAAAGAAAACTGAAGAGGAAAGGAGAGTGTACTCGAGAAGTTAACAGAAGAGAAGGCGAAAGAGGACTCGCGTGATAGAATAATTGAAGGGGTCGAGGGATTGCGAGGATGAGTGGGGATATTTTGAACAAAACAAACCAGACATCAAAGCAAGGGAAGCCTCGATGATGGCATTTTCCTTTCAACTATCGATAGAACAATAAAGTTGTACCATGACCAAAAAAAATAATGTGGACTAAAAATTCATGTATTCATTCCACTGCACTGGTTTTAGTTTTTTCTTCCCAATAATTCTTCTCAAAAGTTTTCTTCCTTCTACAAAATGATCCATTCGTCATCAGTTCTGAATGATGAAATGAAAAACATGAATGATTCCGTAATATCAGTTGAATTATATCCTCTCGTTGGAGTCCTTCCTCTTTGGGTGATTCTGATTTACGGCGCTAGGATTATTCGCATGGGATTGAATTCCCTGAAGCCAAAGTAAAGAAAGCATATCAAAAATTTTGAAAACCAAATTATAATTAAAAATTTATTGGCTTTTTCGCAAATAAAATTATGAACGTACAAACAAAACTCATTGCTATTACGTATTTTTAAAGCGAATCATTATTGGAACCTTACTTTTTAGTGGTGAGCAAAAATTAATTCTGCACAAACAAACGTTGTGAAATAATTTATGTCATTATTTTTTGTTCAATTACACATAGTTAAATCGTACTTTTACATAACTGCGATATCAATATTGAAAAATGGAAGGTATAATTACATTATATGAACCCTAGAAGAAAATTTATTCATTCAAGTCGTTACGATTTGAATGAATAACGCTTTTGATTGGATCTCGATATAGTCAACTATATATATATATATATATATATATATATATATATATATACGTACATATAATAATAGTTGACCGTATTTCGTTGTGAATATATATATATATGTTCATGATTTGTCTTGTGGGATGTCTTTATGAATGGATAAATTTGTCCTCCCTTGTCATATGTAACTAAGCCGACCTCTCAAAGTAGATAGTTCAACGAGAACACCATTTGGTAGATAACTCAAGGAGACAAAGAGTATTGACTTGGAAATAAACCTGATTTGCCAGCCAGCAACAATCGGATATGATTAAATTAATAAAAATTCCAGCAATAAATATTTTAGGGTCCCTTTTTTCTTCAATACCTCGAATCTCATTAATTAAAACAATAAATTTACTTAGGTGCGTAATTTTAGACATATTTCCCTCCGTTGGTGTGGATATATAAATATATATATATATATATATATATATTTATATATCCACACCAACGGAGGGAAATATGTCTAAAATTACGCACCTAAGTAAATTTATTGTTTTAATTAATGAGATTCGAGGTATTGAAGAAAAAAGGGACCCTAAAATATTTATTGCTGGAATTTTTATTAATTTAATCATATCCGATTGTTGCTGGCTGGCAAATCAGGTTTATTTCCAAGTCAATACTCTTTGTCTCCTTGAGTTATCTACCAAATGGTGTTCTCGTTGAACTATCTACTTTGAGAGGTCGGCTTAGTTACATATGACAAGGGAGGACAAATTTATCCATTCATAAAGACATCCCACAAGATAAATCATGAACATTTTGAGTCCATTCCCAAGATACTGCATTGAAATATGAAATTACTTTCCGATTTCCTTCGCCGATGATAAGAAAATTAACAAAATAAAATCAGACCTGGAAAATTCATAAATTATTCTTGCCAGTTGCTACGTCTCTGTCTGACATATATTATTGTTAGGTATGTTTCATCGCTCTCGACATTTTTAAAGTTGAACTGTGATGTGTAAGCCGAAATACGAACAAAACAAGCATTAAAAACCGCAATAGTTTTAATTTGGGGTTAGCCGCAATATCTGCACAAAAATTATGTAAACTACCCGTAAGTACATGCTTGAATAAAGCTCGCCTATCTGACCAAATTAACTCCAATGGACATTTAAAGTCGTTACACTTAAAAAGCGCGCAATTAATTCTTTAGCATGATAAAAACTAGGCGCATGCCATTCATCACGGAGACTTCCCTTCCCGTTCGCTCTCGTCCACACGCACCCACACACAGAAACACATACATCCATTAACATATAACTTTCGTCAAATGATTATATCATTCATTTTAGTAATGTTTAACATTGCAATTAAAACACGACAGGCATACTCGAACCATACATTGACTACACAGAGTTACAAAACACATAGAACATTAAGAGAAAACACACATTAGGGAATGCTGGAGACTTACCAATGTTTGGGGACATTTGTACTTGGCATTAACAACAATGACCCCAATTCGAGATGATTTTGCTCTTCAAATACCTTCGGAATTATTACCTCATTCGCTAATGTCCCAACAGTGCACAGAAGAGAATTATCTGATTATAGGCAAACCAAATACTAGCTATATCCGATATGTTATTTTTCAGTATAATTATCTATAGGATACGGTAGTAAAAATGTCCGTGAAAATTTCGAGTCGGTAATAAATAATAGAAGTGAAAATACTGCATTAATTGTTGTTTAATTCATTCGTCATCCATTCATTCAATGTATATAATAACCTTGAATGAAGTTTTGTAATGATTTTTTTAATAAATACGTTAAATATTGGTACGTATTACTAAGAAATGCTCTTCAGAAAGAATCTATGAACCACAATTATGGTTGTCCGTTTTCGTCGTTTGCAATTGGGGAATAATATCTACCATAGATTATAATATAAAATCAAAATGTGTAGTTGAAGGAAAAATCTTACACATTTCCTTTTTCATATTAATACATTTTAAACTAAGTACTGATTCTCTAAAGAGTAAGCTTGCCGAATTTACCATAGCGTTGACATCTCGTTAATCGGAATGCTGCCACGTTTAGACAAATTCTATACGGATTTTTTTTCAGATAGGCTCACTAAGAACGCATGGAAAGAACTATAACCTGGTGGAAACCTGAATAACAAAGGGGGGTAGCAGAATAAATCTGATTTGTAAACTCAATTTATAAATCTATCCCATTTTAAATTATTGTAACCGTGGGATTATTATGAGAAAGAAAACATCTCGACATCCTCTAAAATCTTAGGGACAATATCGACCATCATTTTCATTGCCTAAACCATTTAGAGTCTAGGGGGCATTTTTATTTTCAAAATTTAAATAAGGATATAACAAAATACCTTGGCAATGCCTTTCGTAGTTGCAGAGGGCATATAGTGGGTCAAGTAGAGTCTGGATGGACCGTCTCGGGGGCAATATGAGACTCTTTTACACGTTTGAAGCTCCTCGCTGAGGATTTGGTCACGCAACCCTTAGCGGGAGATGGGTCGACAACCTTGTCCAGCCCCGCTAAGTGCTTACGTATGTACCGGCATGGCTGCTACTCCGACGACAATTTCAACGGACGCCTTAGCAAGTAAACGGCAGCGTGAGCTAAGTGCCACTTGCTGGGTAAATGAACTCAACCGCTACATTTTATCAAAGAATTATTCAGGCCTCGAAATAAAGTCTGAGAAAAAGATTAGACACAAATGCAAAAGTCTGTTGCTCACGGGGAAGTTTTCTTTAGAAGTCATTATTAACAGCTATTCTCAAATTTACTTAGATAACGTATATACACAGTTTGCTCTGTTTTCGTAAAAAGTCTTGAAAACACAGGAATCTGAAGTCAGACGCTAGACCTACCATTTGTCAGATGCACGAGAAAACATTAAACTTTAATGATATGTTGACTGGGCAAAAGAGGCTATAACATATTTCCTGCACGTAAAGGTAACATTATTTGCTTATTCGTTGACATTTTTACGACATACTCGTATTTGACAGAAAATTATAGAAGTAGAGCATTATTAGCGATCGTTACAAAGACGTTTTAAGCTGACACATTAAATTCGTTTTGCATTTCAGATTCATGAAAAAGTAATTATTAGAACTACACAAGCTCTATTGAGAAATTTATTCAATACTCAACGTATTTCCTCCAAACTTCTTTTACCCTTTCGGTTAAACTTTTATGTAACGCGATTGGATTATTACTACGGGGTAAATCAATCGATTTTAAGCTTTATGATTTCATTGCAAGAGCTCCGTTTATTTATTTTTATAATTGTAATCACTAGAAATCAACGTAACAGCAAAGTAAAACTTTTAGAAATAATACCAAGGAGTATTTCATGGAAGTTATGCGAAGTATGGTGAACAACATGCATATATTACTACTCGATTCTTTGCAGCTGTGTAATCACATATACTTAAATATGCTCTAAATTAATATTTAACATTATTTCTGAGTGAAAGGTTACTCTTGCAAACCTAACGAAAAGAATCTTCCGGAGAATAGAATCCACCTATGTCATGTTCTTCCTTCTTTGCCCCTTATCTTCGTCGCTATTGATCGTTTCCTACATAAAATTGTTACTCATCCTTCTTATTTTCCTCACGATCGCAATTATCATCGATCCTAATTTATTCAGAATTATTCAGAAAGAGCTTAGGATCTCGGCTTAAGCCCTCCCGAGGAGGGATTTAGAGGATCGCTCTCATACACATTACAATGAGTTAATAATAGATTTACATTTTAGCACAAAAAAAACTTTTAGCCATATCTCTCTTGGCTCTCATCCCGCCACAGGTGTTTTACATTGTAACGATCTATTTTCAAGAAAATTATTGTTTCAACTATTCCCCTTCTTCCCTCTCATGAACGGTGCATCTGGACTATACCGAAACATTAGGGAAACGGGCATAAAAAATACTGTTTAGTCGACCTGTGCAAGACTAGTAACTGAGTAAATTTCGTCATTAATTGGGATCCGGCACGGATTCGTTAGCCGAGATCCCGAAAACCTCTTATAATGAGGGTTAAAAAATACGTACGGCTTAAGGCGGCAAAAACCTTGGCACGCGATACGACCTCCGTTTGCTTTGTTCCGAAGGAAAAAAATAGGGCATTCAGAATGGGAATTGCAGATACTGCTCTTCGCTGATTTATCCTAGATACCTCGCAGGAAAGGCCTAAAGCCATTTTAACTTCTGATGGGCTCCATCATTTTTAGACAAAGCCGGAAGTAATCTAACCTCCTTGTATGAATACTCCATTAGACAGACATTATTCGCAGTTAAATATTAACAAACTAAAGAAATCATGATAACAAAAGCATAGAAAATGGTTTTGTAGATCATCATCACCGATGAAAATGATATGCCAACAACACGCACGCTCATTCACCAAAAAATGTTAATTTCTAACGACTCCAATAGAAAACTAGGAAATTGAATGAAGTTTTACTATCGCTGTAAATAGAAATGTAGCACAATAATACGCTCATCTTTCACGATAAGGGCGAATTTGGTCATCTGCCTCAGGAAAGAGATTTTGACCTACCCAAGACAACGTCACCCTTATCCACACCCGACCTTCCCCGACCCCCGAGAAACCCATTTGAAAGCTAGTCCGGCGAAGTATAGGCACCCGGTACCGTCACTCATTTTCCATGCCCCACCACTAAAATGCGCGCTAAGTAAGCTAAGCGGGCCATCAGGCAATACGCGGCTGACAATTGACTGATGCGCTCCGCAGCGCAACCGACCCGAGTGCCTGGATCGGAGGTCGCGGGGAGAGTGGAGGGATGTCTTTCAGTGGGGCCGAGCGATGAGGGAATCAATTCCTCTCGCGTGCGCTTTCCCTCTGCCGATAATCATAGGAGCGGACGGCTGGCTGGCTACTCAGCACTCGTGGAAACTTTTCCCCCTTGTTATCCAGTGGCAAACTCGACGCCTTTGATTTCCGTCACACCAAACAGACTGTTTGCCCAACGGAATTGATTGTCTTAACCGGGAATTGAGACAAGACTGCGCTCTGCTTCAGTTTTAATTCCTCGAACTCTTAAAAACTAATAACACAACTTCCTCGGAGTTGCCCTTAAAAGAAAACTGACCGTAAATCTACATCTCCGGGAAACGCTATTACGATCGAAGTGGGATCTCGTATATCCTCAAAAAATAATCGATACGGTAACCAGTTCAAACGTCTAACTTCTTCCCCTTAATGATCGAAACTATCTTAGAACATGACTTCCTAGTCTGGAAAAGCTAGGAAACAAAATTGTGATAGAATGAAAATCAAGTTACCTGACGGAGAAATGATCTCACAGCACAGCCCTTATAATTACTTGTTAGATAAAGGCTCTTGCAGATAACGGAAACCCTGTAATTCCACGTTTAATATTTTTTGACGACCATAGCTTCACTACTCTGTGGCATCAAGTGATGATGCCTCCAGATGATGTTACACAGTGGTTAAATCATGGTTATTAATGCATATTTAATTGTGGAATTGATGTTTTTCCATTATCAGTACATCGGAAAAACCCCCGTCATCCAGAATAGTGGCACCAGTTCCTGCATACAGCAGCTACTTGAACAGCACAAACCCATTCCAGATCTATTTAGAATTACCAATCTACAGGATTAGAGCCCCACATAAAACCGAAAATTTTCTATACCTAATAGTAAGTCATGAATCATTAATTTTGTTTCTTGAGATTGCTAAGATATGAGTAGGGGGCTGCACACAAGTGGTGACTGTTGTTGCACAAACCGTGACAGTGTTCAACGATTCAACAAGACTAATAGACGCCTGATACTCCAAAGTAACTTTCATATATTGTCGGGCACATTTTCAAATATTAAAAGTATTTGGAAATTCTGCAGTATATTTAATCTATTTTATTTAGATGAATTTTGGCATGCGTTTTGAATCCAGAAGTTATTGAAATATGCATCTGAAGGGGGATTTAACGATTTATAAATATGATAAGATAACCTGCGTATACCCTGCACTGTAATGTTATCATTGGATTTTTTTGAAGGGATGAATTATTTTTCATGAGTACGTCAGTGTTATTCTCATAAAGTCACACTAGAAATCAAGGATACACTCGAATATCTACCGTTAGGATCTATTCTAAATATATGGCTGTTTTTTTCTATAATAACGTCCAGTCTCACCGTTTCAACAAAATATGTACATATTATGTAGGATGATTTTCTTAAAAGCTATCTTTGAAACACTTATTTTGCATCGAATAGAATGTGTTCCAAAATATAAAATACCAAGATGTCCATCCATTTGTCTCGAGTAGTGAAATTTTTACTAATACCTAAACATGAAGATTATTAGAAATATAATAAAAAATGCTGTCGAATTAAGAACGCATGAAAAGACCCCAGAATCCCAATTCGGTATCCTACTAATTTTGTTTGGTAATATTTATTGATAACGATAAAAACGGATCAATTTTAGTCTCGTGGAAAAAATTAGCTACCAATGCATTTAAAAAGGATATCGATTTACCGGCCACTGATGGAGAACTTAATGAATTGAGCATGAAAAAGAGACACTGTAAAATTGATTTCAGGACTTATGAAAGTCAACGATAAGATAATCATGAAAGAATTTTCACATGATGACAACACAAAAAATGATACGCATTTTATGAGATAGTCTAAATTAGGTTCTTCAGGAATAAAAATATTGTTAATGATGATAAACATTTTCCGGACAGTCTTAGAGCCATTATTGTAGGGTACTGCCTAATTATTTGACATCTCAGTATTCTAGAAATGTGTCTCAAATAAAGATCTTTTGGTGACACCAAAGCTTTATCATAAATTTATTCCAACGGCTGAAATCACAAAAGGGACAAATAAATGCAAATTCTGAGAGAATGTACACTCAAGTACATATTTTCGCTAGCGCAAGAATAATCATATATAGGTATTTTCCGTGTAATATGAAGTTGATATTGACCGGAGCGTATGGCGCCAGAGAAAATAAACTCCTTATGCGAAGAAATATACTCTCCGAGTTAAAAGGAAAAATCTAAAATCCGAAACAATGACGACCTGACCTCCTTTTTGCTGAGAGGGCACCGAGAATACCTCAAGGGCCTTGCATGCTAACACCCGAAACCCTATTTCCAATTAAGAGCCCACAAAATTCTTATTGATTTATCAGCCATGTCTCGTGTTCATGCATGCATGCGACATTTACCTGCAAAAAGGTACCTTCTAGTCCTTTGCCATTCCTAGAATAATATGAAGACACGATCAAGAGATAATATAACTCAGGTATAGCTATTTATACCCAGGTTGATAATACATGTACTATTCCTATTATTTTGCTATTGCTTGTGGTGTACGCTACTCTTCGAGAAAGATCTCACGTAGCTACGAATTTCGCCTAAACCACAAACATTTACTATGAAGCAAAAGACGTAGGTGCCACATGAATTTCTATATATGAGTGATTTTGTCCAATGTCAAGAGGACGAAGGGCCAATTTGATCAAGTCTTTCTAAATGAGAGTAATAGAAGCTAATGATTATACTAAATACTGGAACTAGAAACCACAAAGGTATTGTGAATGACTCAAGTATGAGAATGATCGTTACTATTTCACAAATTCCTACCGCAAAATTATGATGAGTGCATCGCTATAGGCTCCATCCATTCGAAAGCATTGAAACTGAGCAACCAAACGTTCACTAAATTGCGGATTTCAGCTAATATTTCACAGATATCATGGCACTCTTGAGGACCTTCTTGAACGTGTAATTAATGCATGCTGCTAGGAATTTATTCTAATATTAGCCCATTAAATATCTTATTTGAAAATACTGAGCTCACACTCGTCAAAGGAATGCTACCAACAAATGTTTTCCGTAAGGCATTGATAATATATATAATCAGCGTATAAAACCATGTTCTTTATACATATAATGATTTTTTGTAAGATAAGACCTCAAAAAACATTCTCAATTAATTGAAACTTGCCAAATAACAGCTAGTTGCTCAATTGTTCGATACATGTTTCAAGGAAATTCACATTCGTGTGGTTTGCTTTATTAGAATGCATTGCGAATGATTCCAATCCTTTCCAGGAGGAAATATTGACTTAGAATGAAGCGGAGGTACACAAAAGATCCTGCTGGCAATTTATATGCTCCGTACATCCCTCTGGACAGAACGGCACACGCGGCCGGCGAGGCGAGGCGAGAAATCAATGGCGAGCGGTCGGATTTCGAATTTTCCCTCCGACCGATCTGAGCAAGCAGTTGTGGATACTCACACGACCCGACCGTGGCGCTCCTTGTCGGCAGCGCCCTTTCTCCTTCTACCGGCAGAGGGCCCATACCACAGGTTTTCCGCCTCGCCCGGGAGATGGCATCCAGGGACGTCGCTGATCGCAGATGGCTACCCGCGGCATGGGGCGGCAGGAGCGGGGAAGAGGGTGGGTTTTGGGGGAGTGGGGTGAGACCGGGGGTGGGTGGGAGATGCGGGGGGGCCGAGGGTGGGGTCAGCGAACCAGGGCTGCTACTCCCTCCGCTCCCCTTGGGACTCCGAGTTGAAACCTGGGGAGTGCAAATTGAAAAACTTAATACGCAAACCCTGTGAATTCGATACGAAGGGGGGTAGGCGCGTCGTGATGGTTACCTGTGGAAAGAAGGGAGTGTAAGAGGGGCCATGAATTTTTCACCTGGAGGAAAAAAATACAGAAATGAAAAGGCACCGGCATGTATAACGGATTCGCAATGGAGTGAGTGTGGGGGGTGGAGGCTGTCGGAGGGTGGGACAATATTCTGATGACGTAACGTGATCGTAGAACTGTTAAAAGATAGGGAAACAGTTTTAAAGATACTTCTGATTAAGGAAATGACTAGCAGAAAGATAACTCGAGCGAACTTATATACGAAATACGTTCACGAATGAAACAATTATTATAGAACTACCATACACCGTGTGGCACCTAACACACACTATACGCTTATCAATTTATTAAAAGGTGCACAACTTACAATAAACTGCATGTTTATTGTAAGTTGGTTATAGTTCCCAATGTGAACCGCAAATAACTGGATCACACATTCATGAATAATGTCAATCAAGTAAGTTAAAACCCGCACTGTGAGCAGAGTAATTTAGCCACCAAATAAATAGAGAAAAAAGCAAGAAATTGATTCCATTGAAAAAAAAGGTTGATTCCATTATTTTTCCAGAGTTGCTGCTCTGTACTCCGATGTGATATCGCCCCGGGAAATCAATGGAGCTTCCTCATGAACAAGGATTGTGCTCATCGTTCCATTGAGCCGCAACTGTATCGCGAAGAGCCCACGTTTTTCTTTTCTCCCTCTTTGGCTCACGAAACATGCACCCAGCCCATCCACATATTTGCATTACGCCTCCCAAATTCCTTCTCCCCCCCGTTGAGATTGTAAATAAATCCTGAATCACGCCTATTCATTGTTTTACGGGAAGGACGAGCTTCCCGGACGCCGAGTGACAGCGGTTGTCGAGGGTCCCTCAAGTCGTGCAATCCCGTTCGCTCCATCCACGGGCTTATTTACTTGGATGACGGTTGAGAAGACCGACCGGGTGAGAGAATTCACCAGTTTGAGGATGACGCCCAAAAAGTTTGATTTTGCCTTTACTCTTCAAATAAGGCTACTATAGTATCACAATTTTCAGGAATGTGACGAGGTTATAAGCTAATTTAACGATTGCAATACATTCTTAGAGATCGTTTTCGATATGTTTTTACTAAAAAATTGTATCTACTGTAGCGGGTCCTGCTGGCAGTAGACTGCCTGTTTTCATAGGAAGTAAAATACCTTAAAAGAAACCCTTCTTTCTCAGAGTGTTCCCACCAAAAATGCATAATTATGAAGAGAAGGAAAGCATACGTGATTTCCTTCTCTTTGAAAAAGGTGGCTTGAACCACTGAAAATTCAAAAACTAGTGAGTTTCTTTTCTTTTTTGTGAGCTTTTGTGTTTTTGTCTTTGTCCACCAGTGCTAACTTCATATACATTATTATTGACATCCGTGAGACTATCACATTAGAGTAATATATATATATATAATATATACATAAAACATTTATGCATGAATGTGTGTGTATAAATGTATGTATATATATATATATATATATATATATATATATATATATATATATATATATATATATATATATATATATCAACCATAAACACAGTAATCAACCCGAGGGTTCCTCGTTCACCCATGTACTAAGCCCGACGGCGTGTGAATATTCACACATCAGGAGGGGCCAGTTCCTTTCCCTGTGCCGGTAATGGTTTCCCAGGAAGATCTGGTACCCGAAAAATCAACTAGCTTGGGTGGAGCTGCAGGTGCCCGGAGTGCCTTGCCCGGGAATCGAACCCTCCGGTCAGTAGTCCAACGCTCTAGCCCTGGACTACCGCGACCCACATATAATATATATATTGTATTTATATATTTTTTAGGTAATCTACCGTTTAAGGTAGGTTTTTGGATGGACACAACTATCAAATAAACATTTTGTGACTCCCCACCTAGCAAACTAATCTATATCAGGTCCCTCTTCATCTATATATATATATATATATATATATATATATATATATATATATATATATATATATATATATATATATGTGTGTGTGTGTGTGTGTGTGTGTATGAACACTCATGCATGACTGGTCGTTATTATGTGTACACATTCCGAGTAAAAGAAATAGGAGATTAACAATTCCTTGAAATGTCTCATTCCATCCTGGTTTAAATGTTCAATAATTTGAAAAAGG